>JAXGGA010024401.1:0-12101 GCA_038373865.1 Uloborus plumipes
GTAGTGGTTTTGTGTATGGAGGATGTGTAATTTTGAAAATTTCTTATTTTCAGACGGACCAGAAGGGGGATAAAATGGGGAATGAAAGAAAAAGTGAGAAGGGGGATAAAATTAGCTGACCTACAATCTGAAACTTTTGGAGATTACTTTTCAAAGAAAAAAAAATTAAGACTTTTTCTCAACATCATTATTTATTGTTTTTGTAGAAAAAACGTCGTTTTCCCGACATGTGTTCTTTTTTTTTCTTCAGTAAGACAGAATGATTCTGAAGCACATTCAACTCAGCACTCAGGGGTGGGAGCAAACATTGTGCCCCCCCCCCCTTTTTTTGGTTGCGCCATTGATCTTTGATACGATGAGCTTCGAGATGGTTAGTACAGTAATATTTTTCTTAGAAACTTTGCTTCTCAAATTATTGTCAAGCATTGTAACGAAACCTACCATCTGTGCAATGAAAAAAATCTAATTTTTTTAATGCCTGTGGGTATTTTCAATTGCACTTTCAAGTTCTTTGAAAATGACATCTCTTGCTGTGAAAACTAGTTAGTTAGTGCAAATCGCGCGCGCGAGATCTTCAGCAATATCGAAATTTTCATTCGTGAAACGGACATATATACTTAGTTGCGCATTGTTTGTTGGGTCAGTTTTCATTTTAAGCTAATGGTTAATGAAGCAAGCGTTGCAGTTCAGACACTTTGTGAGCCAACCTCCTCACCCATGTCATCTATGCGACGCATGTCTATATTTTTAGATAAATTTATTACATTGACAACATTTTGCACGTCATTATGATTATTTAATTATTATTAAAAATGAATTAAAGTATTGTTTCAATGTTTTTTTTTCGAAAATGAGTGGGGTTTTTAGAGCTTGACAAAGATCCTGAAAATACTAAATTCTCATTTTTATTAAAACTGCTCGATAAGTCTTCGCGTGCCACTCTGGATACCATGCCGTGCCACACTGTGGCACGCGTGCCGCGGGTTGGCCACCCCTGAAGGAATAAAAAACTGAATGCCTGTAATAGCCAAGTGGAATGAGAATGCAAAAGCATACTTCCACACAACGCAACCGCTTGTTATGTCTCCCCCCTTTTTTTTTCTATATGCAAATACAAGTTAAGCAAAAATACGTCAAAGCAGAGTGCCTTTGATTTCAAATGATCTGGCACCATGGAATAAATTTGGGACATTCAAAAGTTCCGAAGAGCAATGAATAAAAGGAAAAAAAAAAAAAAAAAGAAACCGACACACTTTTCTCACAACGGAAAGGTGCCAAGGGTAATACTCAAAAGGAATTTTTTTTACGATTACGTTGCCAAAAAACTGTTTAAAAAATATTTAAAAAAATGCACCGAAATTTTGATCGGTGTTTCTTGTTCCAGTATGGGTTTTAGGCTCTTCGAGAATATATGACAGGGGGGCACGTGCCCCCGTGCCCCCCTCCCCCGCTGGATCCGCCACTGTATACAACGAATGTTTAAATTTAAACAGAAAATGATACAACAGACGGTTTGAATAAATTAATCGTTTTTTAAAGGTATTCAAAACCAATATTTTAGAAGAGTTTTTACAGGAATAAAGAGGATGTCTAACAGATAAAAATCGAATGAGTCCGAAGCTAAAAGAAATGATTTTAAAAATAAATTTAACATTGAAAAAACACCTCTGATGACACACTCTAAGTTTTTGGGGAAAAAGTCTTTTCTCCATATTAACCGTCGAAATCTGCTAGCAGTAAACTTCAAAACTTAGTATTTCAGTAAGTATATAATAAAGAGTAATACCCCATGAGAGTGTGAAATAAGTGGGTTTGGCTTTTGGGACATTTAAAAAACTTGACTCTGAAATGAGGATATCTTAACTTTTTTTCTATTTTCGATAACGGGTAGGGTGGAAAAAGAGCCATTGGGGGCATAGAAATTAAATAAAAAAATAATATATGTGGTTTAATTTCTTCCTTTTCCACAAACGCCTAGAAAATTTGACAATTTCCTGTTTTTTTTTCTATGTTTTAACTCGGGAGGACGCGCGGGGTCAGTTTATGACCCCAAAGAAATTTTCTAACTCCAATTCCAAGAAAACTATACACCAGTACACTCCTTTCTTCTCAGTAGCTGAGTTTCTACCCTCCATTCACCTTTTGTTACTAATTCGGAGGTATTTCTGGCATTTGCTTTCAGCCAAGACGCATTTGGTCAGTTTCTGGGGTCATTCTATGACCCCGCGCGTCTTTCCATTTGCTTGACAGATCAACTATTTCGCCTGCCAGATACGGTCAGTACGTCACTTTTTTTTTTCAATTAAAATAATTTTGTAACTTTGAAACAACCATATAAAATGCATTCTTTATGCTGATTAATAAATACATGTTTTAAATCCTTTTTTAAAAGGAAAAATGATACCGAAATAAAACTTATTTAGAAAGTGAGCTAATAAAATGAAAGGAACACTTATTCAATTAAGTTATCATCTCCCTTTCATTCAACCAGTGTAAAAAGTACTTAAATTATAATAACTACAATCAAAGTAATATTTTGTTTATCTTCATACATGCAGTATAAAAATACAAGAGGAGATAAAATGAAATCAAGTAAATAAATTATTTTCGATTAAAGGTTGAAACATTTTAAATATAAATCTATCAGTTTTCTTCAAAAACATCAATTCTAGAATGATAGTTGTTATGAATATTGTAAATTATATAAAATGTAATAACCCGCAAAATTTATACGAGCTTTGTGTAAAAAGTATACGTTCCATACCTTTAAACAGAATTGCGGAAGAAAGTTAGTTTGCGTAGCACATTTTGTCTAAATAATAGGTTTCAATGTCTGTAATTGTACTGCAATATGGTTTTAAGAAAGAAATATTAAAATATAAAAGTTTTTAACTGCGTAGGAAGGGATTTTGGGTTCATTCAAAGGTTTGGGGTCATTTTATGAAACCGCTCGTCCTAACGTTTGCCTCAGAGACGCGCGTTCTTCCGGGTTAAATTACATTTTGTCAAAACGTTAAAATGCGAATTTCGCCGTACTTATCCGAAATAACTACATTGTTTGTCACATATAATGCATTTTTAGATGTAAGGAGTTAAACATCTTCTAAAAATTATTTCCTAAAAATCTCAAAAAACTGCATTTTTCTGAACTTTAACGCAATTGCGGCAGATCAAGAAATTGATCAAAAAATTTGAAATTTTTAATGTGCACTTTGCTCCCCTAATGGTACCTTTTCCGCTATACCCATCACCGAAATAAAAAAAAAGTCATTTTCGGCCCTCCCTACTGCACATATAGCCGTGAGAAAATTGAAAACTAACTCAAATTGTTTTTAAAATAGTGTGACTTGATTAGCTTACAAAATCGTCTAGCAACATCACTTAAAACTGATAATTCTATAAAAATGATATTATGTTCTCAATATACACGCACCTTCATTCTAACTAAATGGCAAGCTGTATTTGTTTATGCTCGTAGGTAGTACACGTGTTACTGCAGTTTCTACAACACTGCTTCTTCCTCCAATCTACGTTATACCTAGTACATAAAAAAAAGAAGTATTCAAAAGTTTTGACATACCTTCTTTCATAATTTCAACTGAACATCTGAGAAATGCTTTCCTGAGAAAGAAACAGAAAAAAAACTAAAACAAAAACAAGAGAAAGAACGATAAATATGTCTAATTACTCATTATTAATTACGTCCGTTATCTGCTTTTTTGCTCAAGTGATTTATTTGTCACTGAAAAAGTTTAGCTCTTTCTATTCATTCCGTGGTTTCACTTCCTCGTTCCACAAAATGCTTGTTATTTTTTTTTTCGGCACCGTCTAAAGATCAGAGCACGGTTTGAGATACTCGAGCATAGAGGTGGGTACTGAACAATGCCGTTCTTTTTTTTAAATGCTTCATTCATTAGAGGATCGTTTATTGCTTCGACCTGTTCACTGAACTGGTTTATTTGAACGTCTCCGTTTATTAAAAAATAGCTGACATAGACGAGAGTTCTCACATCATAGAAAATGATTTCATTGGATCTGTAATAGTCCCTTAAGCAAACACAGTTAAAAATAAGTAAAAGTGAGGAAATGTGCTAATAAATTCGCAGGGTTAGAAATTACTTAATAAGCCTACTGATCTCTCAGGCCACTCAATATGAACATGTACTGGTCCGCAGACAGCATTACTGGTCCGCTTTAAATTTAATACTAAACATGTTAGTACTCAAAATTATTTACTTTATGATTGCTTTTATTTTAAATAAAATTGTTTCACTTGTAGGAGAGACTGAGGTAATAAGAGACAAAAGTAAATAAATAAGTATATAATAATAATAATAATAATAAAAGGTATGCCAATATTCTAAATAACTTAAAACAAATACCTCATATTAACTGGATTAAAGGGAATCCTCTTTATTTTTAGGTGATTAATTAACATAAATATTTTGGAAAAAAAATTTCAATAAATTCTTGTTTCTAATAACCCTATGCGGGGTAATAGGAGACTAAGGCTGCAACTTTTCAAATATTCTAAGATTTACTCATGTGAGGCAATGAGAGACATCTGTAAACAATTCTGAATCAGCCAATATTTTTTAATTTTTGATATTTTCATTCGTAAAAAAATATTTTTTCTCAAAAAGCAATGTTTACAAATGTGTATGTGAAATTCGTTATTTGTTTTAACACTAGGTCCTTAATTATATAATATTAGACGTAATGATTGTTATAATCAATGTATATAACCTAGGGATTGACAGAAAAAACATTAATATAATTTTTAAAGTTTCCTGAAAATATTTTTAGTTCTCTAAAGTATAGTTAAATATACGTAAAAAACGTGTCTTTAAAGAGTAGAAGTGTTATTAGGGATTTTTTCTAGAACCTAAGTATAAATGACTTTAGGTTATTTAGTACCCTGCTAAAAATGACACGTAGAGATCAATAAAAAAAAATGTACGTGGAAATGGCCAACGGATATCAATAGAGCTAAATCAGTAGAGGTCTACTGATATCAGTTGAACAATATGCTATGGATCTCTATTGATATTCATAGATTCTACGGTTTTGTTCTACTGATATCACTAGACCTTTACTATTGATATCCGTTGGCCATTTCCCGTACATTTTTTTTAATTCTATGATGCTATGGATCTTTATTGATATCTATAGATTCTATGGTTTTGTTCTATTGATATCACTGAAAGATGCTATGGATCTTGTTTTGGTCGTTACTGATTTCAATAGGTCTCCACTGATTTATCAGTATTGATATCCGTAATCCATTTCCCCCATACAAATTCTTTCTATTGATCTCTATGGGTCATTTTTACTAGGGATAGAACTACTCAAACAAGATGGTGTGCAAAATATCCAGCAGAACAAAAATTAAATATGCTGAAGTAAATGCACCCACAGCTCGATCATAGCATCCTAAGTTTGCAGTTTCGCCTTTATTGGGGACTCCACAGTTAGGAATAGCCAATGATCGAGCCGGAGGAAAAATCATCTTAATGTAGCTAAGATAGCCAACAAACTGGTAGATAAAGTGAATTTATCTGTTTATATGTAATATCATTAATTAGCCACAGCATAAAGATTTTGTACATATCAGGGTTGGAATTTTAATGGATATGCATCGAGACTCATTATGCATCACATGGAAATGTATGGAAAAGACCCTCAAAATAGTGATTTTTAGATTAAAGACCAACTTATTTATGGAACTTCAAATGCTCCATTTTTCACAATGCGCACAATGTACAATTTACACATGAAGAGGCCATTTTTTTTGTATCCAGTTTAAAGAATAAAAATGTGTTTTTCTTTATCTTTTTTTAAAAATATCTTTGAAATGAATGGTTGAACCATATGTCTGTGATGATTTGCAAGAAAACTATTGATTTTTTTCAAACATAAAGGAAAAAAATGACTAGCATAATCTATGAATCTGTAATATCAGATTTTAAAAAGTCAGAAATTTTATCAGTTAAAATTTCAGTCTAAATAAATTATTTTGAAATTATAGTTATCTTTATTTACAAAGTTTAAAATCATCTGCTTTTTTATTATTATTATTATTAATAACCTTCCTAGCTCACTAATTTTACCGAGACTTACTACTTAAGTTTAAACTTAATGATTTCATTTCTACACATATCAATTGGAATTAATATAACCTATCGGATTACTATTGATGTCAATTTAAGCTTTAAGTGATATTCATTGGGATCAGTATCCTACTGACCAGATTTCTATCGATATCTATAAAGCTTCTATTGATATCCATTGAAATGCTTTCGTACTGACCAAATTTCTATTGATGTCTATAGGGCTTCTATGGATATCCATTGAGGTTATGATCAATAGGCTACAGGTATCAATAGCTTCTATCGATACCAATAGATACATCTATAGAAATCAATTCATATCAATAGAACTCTACCGATATCAATAGATTTTTCTATTGATCTCTACATGTCATTTTTAGCAGGGTATCTAATGCAGTTTTTAGTAACTAACAGACATTCTAAACATAAAATCATACATTTATAAGATCTAAATATTCTCTACTCTAATGAATATAGCTGATTTTTGATTAGGCTGAAAGAAACTATTTTATGAATTTGCTAAACTTAGACTAACACTCGGTAAACTCTTGGTTAACTAGTTTTGATTATCTTAGAGCTACAATTTAGTTCTCTTAGTAATCTTTAAAGTCTTTTTCAACTGTTTTATAGATCAGACGTATTTGCGAAATTCCATTTTTTTTCCCTGGGAAATATGAAACAGCCCATTCCCTTTTAAATTAACAGCTCTATAGAACACAAATTTTTCAGGAACCACTTGTATGCCTTCATGATGTAATCAATCGTATCCCTGGGTCTCATTTTTTAGGAATTTTACTTTACATAGTCCCTCGCAGGGGTGCCCATCCCCCACAAGCTCAATGGCGCAAATTCCCACCCCCAAAATTTTTCACAACCCCCTTGTGCTTTTTATTTATTTATTTATTTTACCTTTTATTATTATTTTTTTATTTTTTTAAATATTATTTATTTGTTTTTTTAATATTATTTATTTATTTTTTTAATATTACTTATTTATTTTTTAATGTTATTTATTTATTTATTAAAGTTTTAACTATTATATGTTTTATATATTATTACTTTTTTAAAAGCTCGAATTATGCGCAGAATAGAATCGCTTTTTTTCCTTTCCAGACATTCCAATCACAAACACACAACAAATAAATAGATAAACAAAAAAAAAAATAATAAACAAATTAAAGAAGTAATTTAAATTGAAAAAATAAATTAATGAATCGTTTTTATTTGAAAAAAAATCAGTAATTTAAATTAAAAAATAAATTGATAAATAATTTAAATAAGCAAATAAATTAGTTTTAAAAAATCCCTCCCAAAAATTTTAATGGCGCAACTTGCGCCATAATTACCCCTGTGGGCACCCTTGGTTCCTCGTCCGGAAAGTTCTAGCCACAATGGATAAGTAAGGGTTATAAGTTCTAGAGGCTATAAGATATAAGTTTTAGGCATTGTCAAAGCTCTTTATTATTCCAGCCAGGGCCGTAACCAGACCTTAGTTTCGGGAAGGGTTTTACCAAATCTATCTCTCGTGAAATCTATAAAGTCAATAAAATTTGATTTCCCGTTCTATGTTCTGTTGATTTTTGTTACAATAGATGCTGTACTAAAATGCAACGTTTCTTGACAAAAACATTGTGACGTCAGCGTGATGTTTGCGTGACGTTAGCCTATGAAAAACGAGCTAGATAAAACGTCACAGCCTACTTGGCGAATAAGAGGAGATCGCTGACTGCTTGTGAGCTCTCATTGGCTCCGCCTGTAGTGACGTCAGTGCCAAGTTAAGTTGCATTCTAGTATAAAATGGTGTAAACATGCAAAATGTAAAAAAAATTACACATCTTTTCAATGATGAAAAATAAAAAAAATCTGGATGGATGAGTTTACTCATATATATATATATATATATACACGCATTCGAAGAAGTACTTTTGAAATTTTTATCTTACGACACTTTTAAATGTGTTAAAAAAAAAAAAAAAGATTTTGGTTATTACAAATTTGAAGACGTTTGGTGTTTTTTCTTAGTGTTATTAAAAAATTGAAGAGAAAGGTGTATTGCTTAAAAATTATGCTTGCAAAACTACAAAAAAAATAAAAGCTGCAGAAAAATCACTTCATTTGTACAATAGCTCAATAATATAAATTTAATTTTTCAAATACAGTTTCAGAGTAAATAAGGAAATTAAAATAAAATTTCAAAATTAAGCGTTTTAGCGAGAAATTATGGAAAGCAATTTTGTAATAGTTTTAAAAAATTTCGGAGGGGGTTTGAACTCTAAAAACACACCCCTTAATTACGGCCCTGAAACCAGCACTCAAAACATCAATAGTAATGTTGATTTAAATCATCAAACTCATTGTACTACCTAAAACAAACAAATTTGTTAATAAGTGATAATAAGAGAAATCTATCTCTTATTACGGCTACAAATAATAAAAATGTGGTAATAAGAGACTCGCCTCCAACCTGTAAATAAAGATATTGTTTAGAAATTATGCTTGCAAAACTACAATAAAAATAAAAGCTGCAGAAAAATCACTTAATTTGTACAATAATTCAATAATGTCAATTTAATTTTTCAAATACAACTTTAAAGTAAATAAGGAAATTAAAATAAAATTGCAAAATTAAGTGTTTCAGCGAGAAACCATGGAAAGCATTTTTGTAATAGTTTTAAAAAATTTCGGAGGGGGTTTATACCGTCAAAACCCACCCCTTAATTACTACCCTGATTCCAGCACTCAAAACATCGATAGTAATGTTGATTTAAATCATCAAACACATTGTACTACCTAAAACAAACAAATTCGTTAATAAGTGGTAATAAGAGAAACCTATCTCTTATTACGGCTACAAATAATAAAAATGTGGTAATAAGGGACTCGCCTCTAACCCGTAAATAAAGAAGGCTTTTAAGATTTCAAAAAATTGTACACCAGTAGTCATAGTCTTGGTCAAAAGTTTACACATTAAAGAACTCCCAAACATCTCACCTATAAAGTAAAATGAATAAACACATAAAAAATGTCACGAACTTTTCAGGAAAGTTCAAAGTGAAAGTTTGTTTTTATTATATAAAAAAAAAATCAAATCATGTTATAAACTTTTAAATAAGTGTATTGTAGTAAAGTATACAAATGGTACTTTATTTGACATATTTTTGAAGTTGTCTCAGTATGTTTTTTGTGACTTTTTGACTGCGTCTTTTATTACCTCTGTCTCTTATTACCCCGATCTCACCTAACTCATTGATTCAACAGCAAATAAAAGAAAAACACTAAATTTCAACACATATATATTTAAACTAGTTGACCCGGCAAACGTTGTTTTGCCATATAAATAATTTCCTAGTAATTTCTAGTGTAGACAAAAAATAGCTTACTTATTGTAAGTATGTATGTATGTATGGTAGAATGTATATATTGTATGTATGTAAGAATGTGGTATATGCGTGAAATAAGCATGGAGCGCTGTGAACGATGAGGGAATATAAAAATAACAAAAGGCAAACATTATTTTTAAGTTATTAAAATTTATTCCTTAAAATTATATATCATTAATTAAATAATTACGACAGTAACACTATTAAACAATATCAATCTCTTAATGCTATAGCGTGAACAATATTTTTTGTTAATCCATCTTTAGCTAACACAAACTAACTGGATGGTTTACCCACTCGAGAGCATGCCACGTATAATTGTCCGTGTGAAAAACATGGTGTTCTCAAATCTAAGCCACAAACAGACATCGTTTGACCTTGGGATTTGTTGATAGTCATTGCAAATGCCAATCTAATCGGAAACTGAATACGTTTGAATTGAATTGGCACATCTGTAGGTATAATAGGAATCCGTGGTATGAGTATATTTTCACCTCTGAACTTGCCATTTAAAATCCTGGCTTCGATCACGTTTTTCATTAATTTTTGAATGACTAATCGCGTACCGTTGCACAGCCGGGGCGGGTTCAAATTACGAAGCAAGATAATTGGAGATCCAACCTTTATTTTTTAAAAATTTGTGTCACTTTAATGGTCGTTCATACCCCCCCCCCCCTCTCGCAGTGAAAAAAAACTTTACACAGCAGATTTTGCCTAATAACTCAACACTCATGGTGTTTGATACATTTTATTTGTTTGTAATGATGTTTTTTGGTCACAACCAATATGAAAATCACAAAAAATAGTTACTTTAATTTTTAACATATATTTATCTTCTTCAGAATTTTTGACTTTTAATTTTACCTTGAATTTGACGTAAATGCAAGGTATAAAATACAGAATTTTATAAAGGTACAAAAATTAACATAATATAATTGATAGTGTATATAATTTTTGAAAAAATAATATAAGTGCCGCAAATCAAAAACCATTTATTGCCACAATCGATTCAAAGCCCCCAAAAATGGCGCAAAAGTCCATAAGAAAATTCTACAGCATCGAAGGACCCCATTGCCAATTTTAACAAAGATCCGACCAAAACTGTCATTTTGTACTATAAAAAAATATGGGGTAGATCCCCATGAGGGGATGTACCTGCATAAGGACATTACAATCATTAAAATCATTCAAAAAAAAAAAAAACCATGCAGCTGTTCGAAAAAATCCTTGCGGGCCTGGATTCGATCTCATTCCATCAGGAACTTCAACCTGACGCGCATAACCACTTGACCATCGGGTCGCTCATTGAAGTAAGGATTTACGATAACACATATTGTTTTAAATGACATGAAATGTTAGTTTTTCGATCATAACTTTTTTTCTAGTGAACAAATATCGTCATATGAGTACATGGTACAGTCATAGAAAAAAAAAAACGAAACACTCTGAATTATTCGGCTGCTATACTTGCCAAGAACAAAAGAAAGGTGTCTTCTGACATGGATTTAAGTCTTCTTTAAAACTATGTGAGTAAAATTTTGATAAGGGGCTATATATAAAGGGAAATGAACTCAAAGTCTGAATTTTCAAATAGGAACCCCTACATTTGGTTACATAATTAGGTACGGAGGGCCAAAAGTACGCTGGGTACCAAGCGGCATCACTTTAGGACCAGTAGAACAAAAGTTATGACCGACCAAAGATTTAGGGACCACCACCACATTTAAAATGCTACTTTCAAGGTCGAAATTTACAAAGAGTAGACAAATCATATTTTTTCGATTAAATAACCTAAAGTCACTCGTAATAATACGTTTGCTTTTCGTAATTAATTAAAAATTCTTGGATTTTGTTAAAGTTATAACATTTTTTTAAATTTGGAAGAGAAAGCCCTACTGTGTAGAGTTCAAGGCAAAAACGCAACATTCTATCGTTTTGATTCAACAAAGATAGATGCATACTTTTAGCTACGCACTAAACCATGCAGCACACACCTTCTGGACAGAGGTTACAACTTAAAAGTAACCTCTTGTATTTATATAAACTACTGTATTAGGATTGGCAAAAATGTTAAAACCGTGGCTCAGAATTTAAAAACGTCTAATCGTCACAAATTATTCCAAATAACCTTCCGAAATACCACAGTTTTCCATAAAAATCAAGTTTCCACGTAAAATGTTTTCCGAATTGCTACATGTTGCAAGAATGCAGACTTCTCCCTAATGGAGGAAAAATTGGATTGTCTACCAGTTTTAAAATATACTCAGCAGTTTTATTAACCGTTTCGCTTTCAACATATTATAACTGTTGAAAACTAAATACTACATAAAAACGCGGAGCATGTTCTGCAACTGGTGGATAAGCATATTCCTCTTTCTTTGCATAGAAATTCCCTGCTATTGTTTCAGTTTGCGCAGTTGTATATGGTCCCTAAAAATGGTTCATTTAGCATATCTCAAAAACTACTGGATATTTTGAGCTCCCGTTTTGGATTCACTTTTGAAACCCCTTCTAGATTGTTTCTCCATCAAAATATTATATGGTTCCAGATCATCATTTTTTAAATATTAATTTCATAATTCATAAAAAAAATTTAAAATTTTTAAAATCT
>JAXGGA010024402.1:0-12096 GCA_038373865.1 Uloborus plumipes
TAAAATATCGCGGAACCAATGCCATAGACGTAATGTTAAAGATCCCCGCTTAATTGAATACCCCGTTTAATCAAATAATATATCTTGGAACCGACAGTATTCGTTTAAGCGGGGCCGATAGTATGGGAAGAAATGAAGAAATAGATCACTTACTCCAAAAAAAAGAGAGAGACAGGAGGGAAAAAAAATAGTCATGCAAAACGCACTCATTAAAATTATAAAAACACAATTAAAGCAAAATAATAGGAAAAATTTAAATTGCTGCTTTTAAAAAAAGAATACAGCAAAAAATTAGTTAAAATAATTGTATTTGTTAAATTTTTGCAAATTATCAGCCAGGAAAATTGTCATATTAAAATGACACAACTTGAAAAGATTCAAAAATGAGATTTGAAAAAAAAAAATAATAATAAAAACAATTTGTACCGAAAACGATTATAAATATAAGCCTAAACATTCTTACTTGCCATAGCATTTAAGTAAGAAGTTTATAAATCAATTTGAGACAAGACTTATTTATTCAGATTATCTACTTCTACACAATTTACGTAATGCAAAGTAGTTTTTAGACAAGAGTAAATGATGTATTTTGTTGCATTAAGCACTGTAAGACTTTTGTTGTTACGTCTCCATTTTGATTTCATTCGAAAGATTAGAAAAAATGCGTTCTTTAGAACGTTTCTCCGCTAGCGCCGCGTAACGAGAATCTCGAAAATCCACGTTTAAGCGACTTATAAGCGATTGAAGTTTGAAAAAGTTAAATTTTTTGCTCAACTGTCAAAATCGTTACATTGTTGCTCAAATCAATTTTAAATGCGACATTTCAAGCCAAGGCTTAGCTCGGCAAACCTTAATTGTAACTTTTATTGTTTCAAAATACTATGGTAGTTTTGCGATAACGTTAGTATTTAGTTTAGTAGTAGCGTTGGGTATTTGATTTTAATATAGGGTATCACTTTTGTAGTAGTTGTAAAAGTGAACGTGTCTTTAATCTCTTTGAAAAGTTGTCAGAACGACGGCAGTAGATGGCGATGTTGTGCAAATGAAGCCAATAAAAATTGTCGTATTAAATTTTAAGTTTAGAGTTTTTTTTTTTTTTTTTTGCGGAATTCCGCACGGGTCACCTAGTCATAATTAGTTTAGCAAGACACATTAATGAGCTGTAAATTAGTTAAACTGACTTTAAACTTAATTTTTTGCTGTTGCCTTTTCTTTGATTCATTTTTCTTTCCACCAGGTTTTTTTTTTGTATCCACCTTTGGTCTTCTTTTTATCATTTTTCTTTTTCTTCGCTTCTAGTGTAGATTGAAGTTGACGTTTGTATGCGGAGCCCGTCAAAATTGGTTTTACCTTTTCTTTTGTCCTCCTTCGCCCTTGTCTTTCTCTCAGTGTACGGTGGAGGCATTAATTCGGAAGGTGAAACACTGAATGATGCATCTGAAATAGGTTTAGGGTTAGGAGACATGGACTTAGAACTGCAGGGTAAATTGATTTGTTCGGGTTCCGAAGCTGTTAGATCCGATGGTTAATATATCTTGTCTTGAAACCTAAATTGTAAAATAATTTGGTTAAATAAAAATTGTTTTTCATTGTACCAGCGGGTGACCGAGCTCCGATCGAGGAAAACGGGTATCGAAGCTAACTCGAAGATTTAAATTTTCAATTGTGATTTATCAAAACAATACATGCCATAAGAAAATTTGTGAAACCATTTGCTGAAAAGATAACCAGTTAAAGTGCACCATTGTAAACTATTCTAAACAAAGTTATTCTATACAAAGATTAAGTTTGAAAAGTCACAGGAAATAAAATGTAATTGATGATAAAACAAAAACGTGAGCAGTGTAAAGATTGAAGTGTGTTGAAGTTCAATATTTTTGACAAATTTATTTAGAAAAACCAAACCTCGTGATTCCTCGTGGCCAAAAACCCCAGACCCCCATGTTTACCGGAGTTAACTAATTCTGGGGCGATTTTCGACTTGGCAACCATTCTTCGTATTACCCCTAACGTGTACCAGGGGACCGAGCCCGCTCGGTTAAAAAAAAAAAGAGGTTTGTAAACTCGTGTTTTTTTCTAAAGTGCGAAGTACTTATTTAGATAAACTTGAAAAGCATTTTTGAGACTTTGGTTGCAATTACGCATTCAAAACAGCCGTAATTTATTTTAAAAAACACAACCCTATTTAATTCATGCTCACCGTAAAATCACACCTAATTTCATTTCATTTGGCGC
Organism: Uloborus plumipes; assembly: GCA_038373865.1. Lineage (NCBI taxonomy): Eukaryota > Metazoa > Arthropoda > Arachnida > Araneae > Uloboridae > Uloborus > Uloborus plumipes. The sequence goes on from JAXGGA010024402.1 coordinate 2,236, forward strand.
CGAAGGCGCAGGAGGATTTGATGCGAATGGATGCAGAGTCTCTGTTCTTCAGTACGCATTTGGTTCCAGTTGGTTTTGACTTTCACTTCACTTCACACTCCAGGTCCCCCCCCCCCCGTACATACCACAACTCGCTTTTTAACCGGGATGGGGCCCTGAAGAGCGCTCTGTTCATTTTTGAAAAAGGCGCAAGGACCGAGTAAACCCTTGGCCCAGCACACCCCAGAGGTTTCGTTTCACTTGGAGGATTTTGTGACCACGAACATTTTTAACGTCCCCCAGAAACCATTAATGAAGATGGTGGATCTTTGATCGGCGGCTAAATGATCGGCCCGAGACCCTCCGGTTACGAGTCCGACGACTAACCGATTGGACAACCGCGGCCTCAGGCCCCTATATAGACGAGCCGACGCATCAAGATTACCTCTTAGGATCCAGCGCGTTTGTGAGGATTGTCTTTTCTGGCCAGTTATAGCTTTTTGGTAACTTTTTTACGTAAATTTAACAAAGCTTGGCAATGTCCCGAAACTGTGCTCTGGTTACCGTAATTCCTCAACAATGAAAAATGAAAGTGAAAGTTAATTAGTTGGATCCAAAGTGGTGAAACTTAAGCTTGATGCGTCGGCCTGTCTATATAGGGGCTCTACCGCGACCCATAACCCAATTCTAACTTTGTTTTGATCGATCTCTTTTAAATTTCAAAAACAATAACAATTCTAACATGTTGCCAAAAAGTATTTGCCAAAGACCATAAAAACATAAATTTACGCTGATGTGATTAAATATGAAATCCATTGTTAAAACGTGGTTGCTATGAAACAGTATAACAATAAGAGTAATCATAAAGAAAATGGCGTAGTAAGAAATCTTCTCAAACTTTTAATGAATCCTACCTGTAACTCCGAACTTTTCGACCGTAGCGCTTCAAAACCGACGCCAATCGATTCCCCGTGGCCAAAAACCCCAGACCCCCAAGTTTACCGGAGTTTATTAATTCTGGGGCGATTTTCGACTTGGCAAACATCTCTCGTATTATAGTATAGGATAATAGACTTATTATGTTTTAAAATCAAGGGGTGAAACCGGGTACACGGTTTTGCCCCTCGGTTAGTACCCGGATTCACCCCGCACATAAAGCTTTCATAAGACATGGCGTCAAATGACTATACAGAACGCTACAGACAAATACTTACAATGATAATGAAAGTAATTAAATGCTGTACAAAGAGAGCTACATACCTTTATTCTTGCAGAAACAGGAACGTAGTACAATTCGATTTTGTTTTGCTCAAAAATCGTAAGCAAAAACCAATCAAATAGAATTTCCTTCACAGGAACGAGATAAGCGTGTCTATTGCGTTCTGATGCAATCGCCACTGCTTCTTCATCAAGGTGGAGGGTAGTTCTTCTGTTTTTCACGCGGTTGCAGCGCTTACAGAGGCTAGAAGGGGGTACCCGGTTTGCTCCCGACTACCCGGTTTTACCCAACTTTCCCCTACATACAGACGTCACGAGAAAACTCGTCGTAATTAACTCGGGGGTGGTTGAAAAGGATTTTTCGGATGCTTATATGTTGGTAGGTACATATGCACGTGCTGACAGGTCGAAAAAACTACTGAACATTCATTCGGGGGTGAGCAAAATCAAAATTTAGACTCAAATTTGAGTGATTTTTTTTTTTTCGCGATCACAATACTTCCTTTACTACGTAAAAGGAAGTAAAAAGAGGCAAACAAACACCCTTTAATAGTTAACCATTCGATCTAAATAAGATCGGTTTGCGTTTTGACAAATCGTTGATGATAATCAACTAGTAATCGAAGCATGAGAGAGGAGGGAGGGGGGAGAAAAATGCTCTACATGAAAAATTTCTGAAATGAGGCATTTCATAAAGTTTTTTTAAGAGTAAAACTAACAATCCCATGTGATCTAGCGGTTAGGAACACTGCCTTTGACCCTAGTGACCAATCTCGATATCCAAATAGTCGTCCCCGCTTAATCGGGTAACGGATAAACGAATACCCCGCTTATACGAATAAAATATCGCGGAACCAATGCCATAGACGTAATGTTAAAGATCCCCGCTTAATTGAATACCCCGTTTAATCAAATAATATATCTTGGAACCGACAGTATTCGTTTAAGCGGGGCCGATAGTATGGGAAGAAATGAAGAAATAGATCACTTACTCCAAAAAAAAGAGAGAGACAGGAGGGAAAAAAAATAGTCATGCAAAACGCACTCATTAAAATTATAAAAACACAATTAAAGCAAAATAATAGGAAAAATTTAAATTGCTGCTTTTAAAAAAAGAATACAGCAAAAAATTAGTTAAAATAATTGTATTTGTTAAATTTTTGCAAATTATCAGCCAGGAAAATTGTCATATTAAAATGACACAACTTGAAAAGATTCAAAAATGAGATTTGAAAAAAAAAATAATAATAAAAACAATTTGTACCGAAAACGATTATAAATATAAGCCTAAACATTCTTACTTGCCATAGCATTTAAGTAAGAAGTTTATAAATCAATTTGAGACAAGACTTATTTATTCAGATTATCTACTTCTACACAATTTACGTAATGCAAAGTAGTTTTTAGACAAGAGTAAATGATGTATTTTGTTGCATTAAGCACTGTAAGACTTTTGTTGTTACTTGAATGCATTTAGCACTTAATTTCTTTCTGATATGATTATGAATGACAAATGCTTGAAAAGAACATTTAAAAAATCTGGTATGGACCCCACACTACTTCCTTTTACGTGTTAATTTCTTAGTAGTTGCCTTAAGTGTTAAAAAAAAAGTGCTTGGAGTGAGCAAGGTAACATTTCAAATATTTGCTCCCCTAATCTGCCACGAAACAATGCAAAAAATATTTTACAATGGTCAATTTTCTAAATATTGCTGATTTTAATATCATTCAGTGAATTTTTCGCAAAATATCGCCAATAGCGCCAAGTTGAACCTAAATTAAAAAAAAAAAATTTTCGCCAAATTTGTCGCCGACTTGGCGATATGTCGCCAAGTTGGCGTCAAACACTTGGCGCCCAAAAGCTTGGCGACATATCGCCAAGTGGTAGCGCCAATTCATATCACTTGAGTCTGCATTGAAATTAACACTGATTTACCCCAAAAAAGGGGTAAAACACCCCCTTGGGAACATTCGCATGCAACCACAAGAGGAGGTGCACAACTAGACCATCCTCAGAGCCTACATACCAAGCTAGAAGTTTCTAAGGCATATAGTTTTTGAGTTATGCGAGACACATCCGCACATACGTAGGGGAAAATAGGGTAAAACCGGGTACCTAAGGTTTGAAGGCTCCCAAAACTCACAGTTTTTAACATAGAGGAACAAAATTTGGCAAAAGTATGCTCTACTTATCTGTTTATGGAACCGCAGTCTTGAAAACATTTCAGCTTTTTTTTCTGAATTTTTACAAATTTTTTTGTAAAAAAAGTCATTTTGCCCGGTTTTGCCCCACTAGTGGGGTAAGTGCTACTAGTGGGGTGGGGTAGATATGTTATTGCTATGGGAAAATAAAAAATTTAAAAGTTTCCACAAAATTCAAGTTTTATTTAGCAACATGTGTTAACTGCTGTTATAAAATATCTCCATATATTATTTCTCTAAGCCGAATCCTATACCCGGTCGAAACTCGCTCATTTCTTTATCGAATTGCAAGAAAATTTATGATTTTGAAGCTTATCCCGCGGGCTATTGACGAAAATTAGACCCACCCTCTAAAAAGTGACGGTTCGTTTTTTATTCGAACTTCAATTTTTGGGCACAAAATTGACTCTATCTAGCGAAATAATTGTCGTATCGTCTCCATTTTGATTTCATTCGAAAGATTAGAAAAAATGCGTTCTTTAGAACGTTTCTCCGCTAGCGCCGCGTAACGAGAATCTCGAAAATCCACGTTTAAGCGACTTATAAGCGATTGAAGTTTGAAAAAGTTAAATTTTTTGCTCAACTGTCAAAATCGTTACATTGTTGCTCAAATCAATTTTAAATGCGACATTTCAAGCCAAGGCTTAGCTCGGCAAACCTTAATTGTAACTTTTATTGTTTCAAAATACTATGGTAGTTTTGCGATAACGTTAGTATTTAGTTTAGTAGTAGCCTTGGGTATTTGATTTTAATATAGGGTATCACTTTTGTAGTAGTTGTAAAAGTGAACGTGTCTTTAATCTCTTTGAAAAGTTGTCAGAACGACGGCAGTAGATGGCGATGTTGTGCAAATGAAGCCAATAAAAATTGTCGTATTAAATTTTAAGTTTAGAGTTTTTTTTTTTTTTTTTTTGCGGAATTCCGCATGGGTCACCTAGTCATAATTAGTTTAGCAAGACACATTAATGAGCTGTAAATTAGTTAAACTGACTTTAAACTTAATTTTTTGCTGTTGCCTTTTCTTTGATTCATTTTTCTTTCCACCAGGTTTTTTTTTTTGTATCCACCTTTGGTCTTCTTTTTATCATTTTTCTTTTTCTTCGCTTCTAGTGTAGATTGAAGTTGACGTTTGTATGCGGAGCCCGTCAAAATTGGTTTTACCTTTTCTTTTGTCCTCCTTCGCCCTTGTCTTTCTCTCAGTGTACGGTGGAGGCATTAATTCGGAAGGTGAAACACTGAATGATGCATCTGAAATAGGTTTAGGGTTAGGAGACATGGACTTAGAACTGCAGGGTAAATTGATTTGTTCGGGTTCCGAAGCTGTTAGATCCGATGGTTAATATATCTTGTCTTGAAACCTAAATTGTAAAATAATTTGGTTAAATAAAAATTGTTTTTCATTGTACCAGCGGGTGACCGAGCTCCGATCGAGGAAAACGGGTATCGAAGCTAACTCGAAGATTTAAATTTTCAATTGTGATTTATCAAAACAATACATGCCATAAGAAAATTTGTGAAACCATTTGCTGAAAAGATAACCAGTTAAAGTGCACCATTGTAAACTATTCTAAACAAAGTTATTCTATACAAAGATTAAGTTTGAAAAGTCACAGGAAATAAAATGTAATTGATGATAAAACAAAAACGTGAGCAGTGTAAAGATTGAAGTGTGTTGAAGTTCAATATTTTTGACAAATTTATTTAGAAAAACCAAACCTCGTGATTCCTCGTGGCCAAAAACCCCAGACCCCCATGTTTACCGGAGTTAACTAATTCTGGGGCGATTTTCGACTTGGCAACCATTCTTCGTATTACCCCTAACGTGTACCAGGGGACCGAGCCCGCTCGGTTAAAAAAAAAAGAGGTTTGTAAACTCGTGTTTTTTTCTAAAGTGCGAAGTACTTATTTAGATAAACTTGAAAAGCATTTTTGAGACTTTGGTTGCAATTACGCATTCAAAACAGCCGTAATTTATTTTAAAAAACACAACCCTATTTAATTCATGCTCACCGTAAAATCACACCTAATTTCATTTCATTTGGCGCCGAAGGCGCAGGAGGATTTGATGCGAATGGATGCAGAGTCTCTGTTCTTCAGTACGCATTTGGTTCCAGTTGGTTTTGACTTTCACTTCACTTCACACTCCAGGTCCCCCCCCCCCCGTACATACCACAACTCGCTTTTTAACCGGGATGGGGCCCTGAAGAGCGCTCTGTTCATTTTTGAAAAAGGCGCAAGGACCGAGTAAACCCTTGGCCCAGCACACCCCAGAGGTTTCGTTTCACTTGGAGGATTTTGTGACCACGAACATTTTTAACGTCCCCCAGAAACCATTAATGAAGATATTGGATCGTTGATCGGCGGCTAAATGATCGGCCCGAGACCCTCCGGTTACGAGTCCGACGACTAACCGATTGGACAACCGCGGCCTCAGGCCCCTATATAGACGAGCCGACGCATCAAGATTACCTCTTAGGATCCAGCGCGTTTGTGAGGATTGTCTTTTCTGGCCAGTTATAGCTTTTTGGTAACTTTTTTACGTTAATTTAACAAAGCTTGGCAATGTCCCGAAACTGTGCTCTGGTTACCGTAATTCCTCAACAATGAAAAATGAAAGTGAAAGTTAATTAGTTGGATCCAAAGTGGTGAAACTTAAGCTTGATGCGTCGGCCTGTCTATATAGGGGCTCTACCGCGACCCATAACCCAATTCTAATTTTGTTTTGATCGATCTCTTTTAAATTTCAAAAACAATAACAATTCTAACATGTTGCCAAAAAGTATTTGCCAAAGACCATAAAAACATAAATTTACGCTGATGTGATTAAATATGAAATCCATTGTTAAAACGTGGTTGCTATGAAACAGTATAACAATAAGAGTAATCATAAAGAAAATGGCGTAGTAAGAAATCTTCTCAAACTTTTAATGAATCCTACCTGTAACTCCGAACTTTTCGACCGTAGCGCTTCAAAACCGACGCCAATCGATTCCCCGTGGCCAAAAACCCCAGATCCCCAAGTTTACCGGAGTTTATTAATTCTGGGGCGATTTTCGACTTGGCAAACATCTCTCGTATTATAGTATAGGATAATAGACTTATTATGTTTTAAAATCAAGGGGTGAAACCGGGTACACGGTTTTGCCCCTCGGTTAGTACCCGGATTCACCCCGCACATAAAGCTTTCATAAGACATGGCGTCAAATGACTATACAGAACGCTACAGACAAATACTTACAATGATAATGAAAGTAATTAAATGCTGTACAAAGAGAGCTACATACCTTTATTCTTGCAGAAACAGGAACGTAGTACAATTCGATTTTGTTTTGCTCAAAAATCGTAAGCAAAAACCAATCAAATAGAATTTCCTTCACAGGAACGAGATAAGCGTGTCTATTGCGTTCTGATGCAATCGCCACTGCTTCTTCATCAAGGTGGAGGGTAGTTCTTCTGTTTTTCACGCGGTTGCAGCGCTTACAGAGGCTAGAAGGGGGTACCCGGTTTGCTCCCGACTACCCGGTTTTACCCAACTTTCCCCTACATACAGACGTCACGAGAAAACTCGTCGTAATTAACTCGGGGGTGGTTGAAAAGGATTTTTCGGATGCTTATATGTTGGTAGGTACATATGCACGTGCTGACAGGTCGAAAAAACTACTGAACATTCATTCGGGGGTGAGCAAAATCAAAATTTAGACTCAAATTTGAGTGATTTTTTTTTTCGCGATCACAATACTTCCTTTACTACGTAAAAGGAAGTAAAAAGAGGCAAACAAACACCCTTTAATAGTTAACCATTCGATCTAAATAAGATCGGTTTGCGTTTTGACAAATCGTTGATGATAATCAACTAGTAATCGAAGCATGAGAGAGGAGGGAGGGGGGAGAAAAATGCTCTACATGAAAAATTTCTGAAATGAGGCATTTCATAAAGTTTTTTTAAGAGTAAAACTAACAATCCCATGTGATCTAGCGTTTAGACTCAAATTTGAGTGATTTTTTTTTCGCGATCACAATACTTCCTTTACTACGTAAAAGGAAGTAAAAATTTAAATTTTTGATTTGTGAAGAAATAGAATAAAATTCTATACAGAAATCCCATAGTTGAATAAATTAATTTTTTTTTTCATTGCATTACATGGCAGTGAGATGAAAGAATGGGGTCATATAGGGTCAGGTGGGGGAGAGTGGGGCTAAAATCGAGCTTTTTTACAAAACGGCCCCAAAATCACATGATCAAATTCATTTTATGGAAACTTTTGATGCATTTTATATACATTGGATTCATATAGATTAAATATGAAGCAAAACCATTTTATTTTGTTAGATGGTTTTCTCTCAGTGATACATTTAAAACAACATGTGTTGATAGTAGGGATGGACCGGATAGTGATTTTGCCGGATACCGGATATCGGATATCTGGTGGCTCATCACAAGCTGGATACCGGATATCAGGAATTGTGCCGCCGGATATCCTGCGGATATTCGGCATTACAATTACATTGCATGTTCGCTTATTCTTATCTAATGCAGCTTCAAAACAATAAATCAAAGTTGTTTCTCACATCATTTCTTTAAGAACATGTTAAATACATTCAAATTAATTTTTAAAGCCACTGTTTTATTGTACAGAAGTAGCGCTACATATGAAATGAAACACTAGCATATTGTGATTTCTTTCTAAATTATGCATTTTTATCAAAAGAGACAAAACTTTAAAAGATAGAATTAAATATTTCTGTATGTACTCAAAGTTTAAACTTTTAATTATTCTTAGTTTAAATTTTAAAGCTTTTCTGTTCCAATATCATTTCAATAAGTTTCTACGTAAATGATAGAAAAATATATTATACCATTATATACACAATAATTGATTTACAAAAAAAGAAAGAAAAAAGAAGAAAAAAACTAAGCTCAGATTAAGTTTTTTTTTTCAAATTAATCTATATTTTATTAAAATTTTATGAATTTAAACTTCATTACAAAGTAACACATTTTCTTATTTCTAATGTTGCAGTAATATAAAGCAAAATTTTGCTTTGAAATTCTTTTTTTAAGAATAATACGCATGTAATTTTAATAATAATAATAAACTTATATTCAAATAATCAATTAAAAATGTTATATAACTCCAAAAAACAAGTGCGCATATTTTCTGAACATTCAAATCAGCAGCTTAAATATATTTTTAAGAGTTATGCTAAAGTTGTTAACTTTTTAAAAACCAAATGAGTACACTTATACTTAAATAATCAACTTGAAATTTTACTTTAGTTGCAAAAAATTAAGATACTCATTCTTAAAAGTAGCAAATTATTTTAAATACAATAAGAATCATGCTAAACGCATTTAATTTTTTAAAAACAAATTAGTAAACTAATTCTTAAAACAATCACCTTGAAATTCAACTTTATTTTGAAAAAATAAAGATACATTCTTAGATGCAAATGTTATATTTATGGGCAATTCCAGCCAAAATAGTGCAAATCATGTCTGAAATTGTCGAGTTAAGTTTATCAAATGAAGTAATTTTGGCCAACTAATCGTTGTTTTAAAAATTATTCTCTGTTTGTTTGTGCATAATAAATTGTAAATGGCTTGTATATGAGTCATTCATTAAGGGTTTTGAATAGTTTGACTACTTTGTGTAACAGAGGAGACAAATGAGGTTGGAAAAATTTCTAATCGTAAAGAAAAGTTAATTACAGAACAAGTATAAAATGGACTAAACATCCTAAAACTAATTCTGTCTGCAATTTCAGGAAAAAGTATTTTTTGCACCATTAATGCGACTGTAACAAAGTGGACATCCCACAGTGCAAATTAACTATCATCAGCAAAGAATTTTAGTCTTATCTTAGTTGCTGACTATATAATTATGTATCAAAGTTTTCACAGCAGATACATTACTTGTACTTCTTTAAAAAAATATCACATGGAATGCAATTGCTTATTTTATTTCTGAAAGGCTTGTAACAGAGTGGATAGTTTGAAACATAAAAAAATCTAGGAACAAAGATAAATAAGTGTTTTTCCTAGATTTTTTTGTTTACATACATAAAAATCAGCAGAAATGGTGTCAGAAGCATTTTATGTGCTGTGCATTGCAAATGATTTTGTTGTTGCATTTCAGCTCAATCTTAAATTGCATTTTAAGTACTAGCAATTTAAAGCTGGGGCAGATCATTTTTTCCTTCTTTTGCCAAAGAATTTTTTTTTAGTCCTTTATAAATGTCTTATGCTTAAATAAGTAATTCTTGGTTACACACAATTAGATGGAGAACAAATAGAAAAATACAATTAATTGGTGGTAAATATTAAAATTAATTACCAAAATTCTGAAGTATCGGGATTGATTTGTACCGTTTTTGCTCAAATGACTGATATATTATTATTATTATTAAAAATTATTCTAAACATGTTCACTTAAAAAAATAAATTAATAAACTTATATCTAA
>JAXGGA010024403.1:0-12096 GCA_038373865.1 Uloborus plumipes
CTGAATAAATAATCAAAATCTCAAAAGCTCTTTAGTTCTCGTGTAAAGAAGATGAGAAAGTTTGGAAGCCGAAATTTGAAAATAAACCTACTTTATTAATTTTTTGTCTTTTAAATCGGCTCTAGTATGGTAGTACATTGTTTTTTACTTTGTGGAGAGAAAATTCAGACATGCGTATCGATCATAAAGTCCAAGAAAAATTATATTTCTTTAGGATGAAGGAATTGAAAAAACGGCTCAGACTGACGATTCGCCCCTTAATCCTACAAAACTTCAACTGGGATCAAAAACAGCACGTGACAGCATAAGTAGATGAACAACTGAATCGGGATGCATAAAAGAAAACAACGAATTGTGCCTGAGCCTTTTCGGACAGAGTATCCCAAATAAGCCAGATTTTAATGTGAAAAGCAGCACATGTATCATCGTGACTGAAAAATGAATGGTACTTTCTTTGATAAAAATTATTAAAATTGGGATGGCCTAGATGGATTATAATTCTTTTAGCGGGACTTGAGAAATATCCAATGATCATATGCTGTGCTGCTTTTCACATTAAAATCTGGCTTATTTGGGACACTCTGTCCGAAAAGGCTTTCAAAATTCTTTTTTTTTTATGCATTCCGATTCAGTTGTTCATCTACTTATGTTGTCACGTACTTTTTTTGACCCTAGTTGAAGTTTTGTAGGATTAAGTGGCAAATCGTCAGTTTGAGCCGTTTTTTCAATTCCTTCATCTTTATGAAATGTATTTTTTCTTGGTCTTTTGATCGATACGCATGTCTGAATTTGCTCTCCACAAAGTAAAAAACAACGTACTACCATACTAGAGCAGATTTAAAAGACAAAAAATTAATAAAGTAATTTCATTTTCAAATTTCGGGTTCCAAACTTTCTTATCTTCTTTACACGAGAACTACAGAGCTTTTGAGATTTTGATTATTTATTCAGCAATCTCTGCACTTTATAAATGAATAATAAAGTCCCGCATTTCCTCCACCAATCACATTTCAAGGGATATTTGCATAAAATCTGACTATTGTCTAAACTTTTGCAATAATGTAAAAAAATGTCTTTTGTAATATCCAAAATTTGATTCCAGTTATAGTTTTAAGAACTCCAGACACGTATTTGGGACCATATTGTGCATCTGCAGTAGAAATTTGAAAGCATTTCGTTGAATAGTTTTCTTTTTATTCACATATTTGCCATTTGTCTAAACTTTTGCATCGTAGTGTACGAATCAAAGGACTCAAAAGACGCTATAAAATGGATAGTACCCCAGGTAGCACAAATAACCTTTAAACGTTTTATAAACGTTTTTAAGCGGTTGTTACAACGTTAGTAACCATTTTACAGCCTTTAAAAAACGAAGTGTGCTACTTGGAATGATAAGAAAACATAAAAATCATACCTTCGAAAAAAATCACTTTGTACAATAAACTGAGGATTTGAGCTCTAAAACTTTTTTTAAAAATATCATCCTAAATTTTAATTAACAATCTGACTTTTTGAAATTTAATGTGATGTACCTCTACAAAGCGGATCAAAATTAATGACTTCTCTTACGCATCAGGTTTTTGTCAATAATAGCTTCTCTCTTTTGTTGAATGTCACGTAGAGTAGTTCCCCAACTAATTACTCTGATACTTAATCCCAGGAGGATGGAGCAGTTTATGTCGGGGCATTTCTTTAGTTTCTTATTCTTATTCTTTTCTAATTTCTCAGAATGCACCAGAAGAGTCAAAAAGACCTATAACTTTAAAAAATATTATCAGTTAAAGGGCTCTTTGCATGTATAACTCCGCACTGCATTTTTTATTTTGATTGACAAAGATATGGTGCATTTAAAATTACATTTCCTTTTTCTAGACTTGGAGTATGTACCTACCTCATAAAATTTTAACAAATTAAATTTGCTTATGACTCAGCAATTGAAGTTCCGATGTAAGCAAACCCTGAAGTATTGTAAGGTTTATATTTGTTTCTTAATGCTTTTTCTGGGGTCTTAATTTGGAACGCGTAGGGGTCTCACCTAGGGAATAAGTTGGTTTCCTGGGGATAAGTTGGGTGTAGAAAGTAATTAGGTCTCTCTCGTTCAAGAACCTTACAAATACGAATATTAATTTCTAATAGCGTGTTTATTTAATGCTTGGTTTTGTTCAGGGGAAAATGTTTCCTACGTTAAAAAAATGTAATTGCTTTTGAAATTTTTGAAATTGAAATTTTTTTAGGCAAGTGGGCATTTTTTTAAACGGGAAAAAACATTTGAACTCGCGACACTGTTACATTTACCGACACCTCTGAATATAAGTATGTACATATACTGTGCTTGTACTTTATATACCTACACATGCATGTTGGCACTTTTTAAGTGTTCTTCTCCCCCATGTGGCGGCTCTAAAACTTTTTTCCGCTGCTGAAGTGAAAAAAATTTTTTTTGACCAAGAAATACATTTACACAAGACTTTTATGTATATGATATTTTCCGTACTTTCACACTCATTTCAAAATAACAGACTCAATTTGAAAATATTTGTTCTGCATCTGAATTTGACACATAATCTGTCAGTTTTTTTTTTTTTTTTCATTTTTCTTAACATACTTTATGCATGCTAAAGCTCTCAGAATAAAAGAGCAAGTGCTCAGAATAAAAGAGAAATGCAGATATAAAACACAGAGCTCAATGTCGACAGCGTAGTTTCGTCAAAGAGTCTTTGGTTTCGTGTTCTACTGACTGCTCAGAGTGTTATTTGATCCAAGCAGATGGCGAATCTCTCCGATATCAATCATTCCAGTTGGCTACATAGTTTGTCTAGAATGAGGTGGCACAGTGACACATTTTTTAGGCCAACGCTCTTGACTAGAAAATAAATTACGCTGCATTAGTTTGCTATATTTTAACACGGTTCCGATTCGAGTCAAACCTATTTTTCGTAGAAGAATTTCTCATTTTTATTATTGAATTCACTTCGTGAAACAATTTTACCTATCGCCGGCATCATGCTAAAATAACGAATGTGAAAAATCGCGTTTTTCAAGTTCGAATTTTACAAATAATCAAAATTAAAATGATACCTTCGAACGATAGTTTTACACTTAAAGATATCTATAAAAATTTAAAAATGGAAAATAACCGAACACATCAGGTGGAAAAAAAATATATTCAGTGTTTTGGCTCTCCTGAAAAGTGTCAATTTTCACATTCGTAATTTTAGCATGGTGCCGACGATATCTTGGGGAGTTTACCGATTTACTGAAGTTAAATTTTGCATTTGATACTTGAAGGGTGAAAGAAAAAACTGTTTTATGCCATGAAACGAAACAAATACATACTTTGTTAAGTCGAACACGCTTTCAACTAATTACTGTTGTTGGACGAATTCGGTGGTATTGTTTGTTTGATGAGATCAAAACTACAGATAAGACGAATTGGTTTTAAAGCGCCCCTTGGAGTTCGTTTTAACGAAGGTCAATTATAATTAAATACTAGGGACGAGGCCCGATCTGTAAGTCGTTGGTCACGTAACCGGGAGGTCCCGGGTTCGATCCTAGTCTATCAAAGATCCACCGTCTTTACTAATGGTAGATGGGAGACGTTAAACATGCTCGTGGTCACTAAGTCTTCCAAGTGAATCGATACCATGGCGGTACTAAACCAGGGGTTTGCTCAGGTTCTAGTCTAGATTAAAGGAACCGAGCGCTCTTCAGGGCCCCATCCAGCCGGTAAAACCGCAAATCATGGCAGGTGCGGGGACCCTGGAGGGGAAAGTGTAATTAAATACATTTTCCCCTTAAGACAAATCATGTCTGAAACTCTTTACTTAAGATTATCAATTTAAATAATTTCCACCAACTAATCATATTTTTTTTTTATTGTGTTTCCATTTATTTGCGTATAATGAAGTGTAAATAACTAATACATGAATCATTTATGAAAGTATTTTAAATATTTTGATCACTTTGTTTAACAGAGTGGACAAATAAGCCTTTAAAAATATCTGTATAATCACAAAGAAAAGTTAGAATCACAGAACAAGCATAAAGTGGAATAAACAGCCTAAAACTAAGTCTGTCTGCAATTTCAAGAAAAAAATCTATTTTTTTTCATCATGAAACCGGCTCTAACAGAGTGAACATCCAACAGTTCAAATTAACTATCATAAGAAAGAATTAGGCTCACCCTGGTTGTTGACTACATAATTCAATGTAGCAAGCTAATCACGGCAGTTATACTACCTACACTGCTCGACATTGAAAATGCAACACCAAGAAGGAGTGGTCAGAAATTCATGCAAATTTTACCGTAGACGCACGTCACTGAGTTATGCAAATGATATGAAATGCGCAGCTCTCTGACGCACGTGAAGTAAGATGTAAGAGAATGAAGTTGAAAATTGGGCTATGTTCATGTTGGTTTTTCTGCCAGACTAATTATCGGAGAAATTTAGTTTTTGTCTCGAAGGATACGTGTGATAGGAGCAAATGCCACGCCGTCCTCAACGAAGACACTTCCAGCATATAGACGACTTTACAAGGGGTATGGTGATCGGACTGAGAAGGGGAGGTTGGTCCATACGTCAAATTGCAGCTGATACCCACATGGATGCAAGCACTGTGCATCGGCTGTGTCGGAGATGGTTGGAAAGAGGAAATGTAGCCACATTGAGGGGTGCAGGTGCAGCCAGAATGACGTCAGACCGCTTGGATCGACGGATTCACCGACAAGCTGTGGCGGACCCGCAAGTCACTTGTACGTCGATTCTGCAGCACGTGCAAGGTACCCTGGATGTTCCTGTGTCGACCAGAACCATTTCCCGTCGACTGATTGCACGTGGCCTGCAATCACGGCGCCCGCTAAGAAGACTGCTATTGACCTCACAGCACAGACTCCCACGTTTGAAATGGTGCCGGACCAGAGCGACGTGGATGGCAGAATGGCAAACCGTAGTGTTCTCAGATGAATCCCGCTTCTGTTTGTCCAGCGATAGTCATCGCATACGTGTGTGGCGTCGACGTGGAGAAAGATCGAATTCGGCAGTAACTGTGGAACGCCCCACAGCGCGACAACGTGGCATAATGGTTTGGGGCGCTATTGCATACAATTCCGTATCACCTCTAGTTCGTATTCGGGGCACTATGACGGCCCAACGATATGTAGATAATGTACTGCGGCCGGTGGCAATCCCCTACCTTCAGGATCTGCCAAATGCAATTTTTCAACAGGATAACACCCGGCCTCATAGTGCTAGAATCAGCCAACATGCTCTACAAGGTGCACAGATGCTTTCCTGGCCACCATACTCTCCTGACTTGTCACCAATCGAACATGTGTGGGACGTGATTGGACGCCGTTTGCAGAACCTGTCACTGCCTCGTTCAGAGGACGAACTGTGGCAAATGGTTGAAAGGGAATGGAGTGCCATCCCTCAGGACACCATCCGCAGGCTTATTGACTCCATGCCTAGACGTGTTTCTTCGTGCATCGCTGTCCGCGGTGGTCCTACTTCTTACTGAGCCGACGCCGTCCTCGCTCTAAATTTTGCTTATTTATTTTGAAATAAATATCACTTATTGTTCCATGCTGTCTCTGTCTTATTACCAAATTTCCTTAATTTCTGACCACTCCTTCTTGGTGTTGCATTTTCAATGTCGAGCAGTATATATTAAAAAAAAAATATATCAGATTGAATGCAATTGTTTATTTTATTTCCAAAAGGCATATGGGTCATTCTACGCTATTTGAATTCAGACGGCCAATGGAAAAACTTCATGTAAAACTGATTTTATTAATGTTTTTGTATGCAGAAGCATTACAGACTATTATCTTTTATATGGACCACAAAATTAATTCACTGCAATTATTTTATTTTAGCATTTACAGCCGAAAATAGTCATAAATGTATACTCCCCTGGCCTGTCCAAATACTCGTTTTTATACAAACATGTTCGACGCTAAATTTTTGCTAACGTGGCATAATGTTTTTTGCCATAATCATACACTTACATTAACAGAAAAACCTATTTCATCAGAAAACATTGAAAAATTATTTATTATTATTAAAAAAAATGCACTTTTCAACGGGCCATATCAATAGTGTCACCTCCACCTGGCGAACTTCCTGACTGAAATTTAGCATAAAAATGCATAAGAATGATGTTGATTGCGAATAACCAGTGTAATACTGAGTAAAGTTAAAAGCAAGCTAAGAGGTTTTAAAAAAAATCGAATATTATTGCATCGGTTCTTGTTGAAAGTGCCTCAAAGCTTACTGCGCCAGTCACTGTAGTATTTCCCCTGGTAAGTATAACTTTTGATATTTCATCGTTAAATGAGTATGCGTATGTACAATGTAATGCTTATTGTGTGCAGACATAACGGTTTACTTGAAGTTCTGGTGAGAAGAACGCGTGATGCTGTTTTATAGGTAATGTGTGATTTTGTCACTTCTCTGGCGTCACCCCCCTGGTATTTTTGTTCAAAAAAAGGGTAAATATACATTAAAACTGAGTTATAAGCATAATTAATTTCATTTTTAATTTTAATTGCCCCTGTGAAAGTAATTTGAATGAACGTAAATAATGCGGGAAGTATTTTTATTTGGGATCTGCGGTGCGACTTGTATGCAACATATCGCATTTTCAGGATTAATTTTTTTCCTTTTATTACAACGTGAAATTTTTTTTGAATACAGGTCTTATAGAAATGAGTCCATACTATGATTTTACACCGAAAAATAAGTGAAATAATTATAAATCAAGCTAGAATTCCGCCAATAGTGTCACTCCCCTGGCAACGCATTTTCCCCTGGTATCGATAAACTCCCCAAAAATTGAAATTTCGTCTAACCCTTAACACTACAATCATAAAAATAGCGGCTACTAGTGATATAATGAGTGTGAAATTGAACAGATTATTTTTTCTTTGGGGACACAAAAAAACGCATTGATCGTAGAATCACCCATATAACAGAGTGGACAATTCGAAACATAGAAAATCTAGGGACATGGGTAAATAATAGTATTTTTTGGGGAAATTTTTCTTCATTTGCGCAATAATCTGCAGAAATGGTGTCAGAAGCATCTTTTGTGCAGTGCAGTGTCATTTATTTTGTTGTTACATTTCAGTTTAATTTTAAATCACATTTACAACTCTAGCAATTTGAAGCTGGGACACGTCATTTTCTCCTTCTTCTGACAAAGATATTTTTTTTGTGTCATTTCTAAATGGATTATACCTAATCAATTGTTACTTGATAGTACAAAATTAAATGGAGAACCAATAAAAAATACACTTAATGGGTGGTAGTTATTAAAATTGATTTTAAAAAATTCTAAAGTCTCGGACATGATTTGTACCATTTTCGTCGGAATGACCCAATTACATCTTTTCTTGCTTTGGTTTGATATTTAAGAGCCATTATTTTGAAATTCAGACAAGGTGTGGCAGTGACCATTTTTGATTTTCCTCATTTTTTTATATGTCAAAGTAGGTCATGAGAAATGAACATTCTGAAGTTTGCAGCCCTCCAAAAAATTTTGTTCGCTTGGTAAAAATTCCCAAAGTTTGATGTTATGCAGCGCTTTTTTGGTAAAACGGCTGAAAGACGCATTTCAGTGCGCTGTAGTTTTTTACAGAAATGCCACCCCATGGTTATGTTTACATTTATTGATTGTACAATGTGTAGGTATGAGGACCCTATAGTTATTTGGGTTGGGGTGTGTTTCTTTCTTCAGTTAAGGGGCCGCAAAGTATGGTTTTTAGACCATTTTCGCTTGACTTTGAACTGCGTTATTTCCCCCCTAAAAGCAACCCCCCGAATTTTTTTAACATATACTGAAAATTTATACTATGAAGAGAATATGTGGTACGAAAATTGTTTAATATCTCATTGCTTTAAAGACAAAAAGACTTAGACATTTTTCAAATTTTCAAAATTTGCGGTTTTTTGATCGCATTTAACTCAAAACAGCAATTCTAGGAAAAAAAAAAGCTTATATGGATTATGAAACCTACAGATGTGTAGAATAACGTAAAAAAAAAAAATTCGTGGGGTCTCGTCTCGTTTTCAAGAAAATAATTTTTTTTGTAGCTCATTTTAATGCTTTTTTCTCATAGTAAAATGTGTCCATCAAGTAGGTCAAATCTGCTGAAACTCTAAGTATATAGTAAAGATATATTTAATTTTGTATAAGGAAAGAGAAAAAGACTAAAAACACTTAATTTTGTCATTTTTTAAAATAATTTTTAGTTTTTTAATTGCAATTAACTCAAAAAACGTGAAATCCTGAGACTATTATTGAATGCACATACTACTAGCTTTGAAATATTGGAAAAAGTAAATTCGGTGAGGTATCTTCAGATGTATTCTAGTGAGAGGTCACAGTGACCTCCCGAAAAATGTCATGATCGAAACATTTTGCTGATGATTCGGCAAAGTTGGAAACAATACTGCAACATTGAACTTTTCTATTTATTTATTTTTTACATGTTATGATTATTTTTTTATATTATATGATACCTACATATGTGTAACACGACGTACAAAATAAAGCGGCTAAGAGTCTCTTCTAGTTTTACAGAAAAAAAAATGTAGCAGATTTTAATGCGTTCTCCCGTAATAAAATGTGTCCAGTATGTAGGTCAGATCTGCTAAAATGTAAAATATATGATGTTAATTTATGTATGTGTGTACAGTAATTTTTGAGTGTATAGTAATAGTGAAAAAAAATCACAGCAGTTAATTGTGTCTGAATTTTTAGAACTTTTAGCTTCTTATTGCAATTATATTAAAAAACGTAAAATCGTTATTGAGGGAATTATTGAATTTACATATTACTAGGTGGGCAGTGACTGGAAATATTCGATAAAGTAAATACTGTGAGGTATTTTTAGAGGCTCACCAATGGGAAGTCAAAAGAGGTCACTGTGACCTCCAGAAAAATTTCATATTCGGAAAATTTTTTATGAAGATTCAGAAACTTTAGAAACAATACTGCAACATATAGAAATTTTCTATTTATTTATTTATTTTTTACATGTGAGCTTGATCGTATTTTATCATTCAGAAAAATTGGGAAATTCCTTTGGCAAATTAAGAACATCTTCTTGAGAAGTATAAGATACTCATGGGCACTGGAACTTAAATTTTTACAGAATACGATCAAGCACACGTGACAAAAATGTATCATTGAAAAATCTCAATGTTAAATTAATTTCCAAATTTGCCGAATCGTCAGCAAAATTTTTCGATCATGAAATTTTTCGTTAAATCACTGTGACCTCCCACTAGAATACATCTGAAATCCCCACCGAATTTACTTTTTCCAATATTTCAAAGCTAGTAATATGTGCATTCAATAATAGTCTCAGGATTTCACGTTTTTTGAGTTAATTGCAATTAAAAAACTAAAAATTAAAAAAAAAATTAGACAAAATTAAGTGTTTTTAGTCTTTTTCTCTTTCCCTATACAAATTTAAATATATCATTACTATATACTTAGAGTGTCAGCAGATTTAACCTACTTGATGGACACATTTTACTATGAGAAAAAAGCATTAAAATGAGCTACAAAAAAAAAAAAAAAAAAAAAAAATATTTTCTTGAAAACGAGACGAGACCCCAGGCAAATTTCTTTTTTACGTTATTCTACACATCTGTAGGTTCCATAATCCATAAAAGCTTTTTTTTCCTAGAGTTGCTGTTTTGATGTAAATGCGATCAAAAAACCACAAATTTTGAAAATTTGAAAAGTTTTTTTCTCTTTAAAGCTATGAGATATTAAACAATTTTCGTACCACATATTCTCTTTATAGTATAAATTTTCAGTACATGTTAAAAAAATTTCGATGGGTTGCTTTTAGGTGGGAAATAACGCAGTTCAAAGTCGAGCGAAAATGGTCTAAAAACCATACTTTGCGGCCCCTTAACTGAAGAAAGAAACGCACCCCAACCCAAATAACTATGGGGTCCTCATAACTACACATTGTACAATCAATAAATGTAAACATAACCATGGGATGGCGTTTCTGTAAAAAACTACAGCGCACTGAAATGCGTCTTTCAGCCGTTTTACCAAAAAAGCGCTGCATAACATCAAACTTTGGGAATTTTTACTGAGCGAACAAATTTTTTTGGAGGGCTGCAAACTTCAGAATGTTCATTTCTCATGACCTACTTTGACATATAAAAAAATGAGGAAAATCAAAAATGTTCACTGCCAAAATTTCCCTTTTTTGTTCGATTTTCAAAATAATGGCTCTTAAGTGAGTGAGTTCACGTATTTTAATATTTCGCTGAAAAGAGAATTCAACAATCCAGCTAGTTGTAAAAAATATTGTTTGGTCATTAGGAGTGACATTTACCTTCTTTTAGTAACCAGTTGTTAGAAGCCAATTTACCGCACTATTAAAAAAGACATCGTTTATGGTGATATGCAATTCAAATGAACTAGAGCCGCTATATAGATAGGCCGACGCATCAAGATTAAGTTTCACCACTTTGGATCCAATTCCTTAACTCTTACTTTCAAATTTTCATTGTTGCGGAGTAGGGTTATCAGAAAAAAGTTTTGGCACATTGCTAAGCTTTGCCAAATCCACGTGCCGCTAATAATTGCTCACAGTGAAAAATTACCAAAACGCGATTACTGGCCAGAAAAGACAACCACTCAAACACACAAACACGCGTTGGATCCAAAGTGGTGAAACTTAATCTTGATGCGCCGGCTCGTATATATAGGGGCCTTAAACTGAACTATAGGAGAAGCTGTAGTAATATAACCTGGCAACAGGTAAATATTTTGAATCAATGAGTTTTCTTTCCTTGTCGGCCAACAACGATATCGGTTTCCAATCGCGTGAATAAAGGCTTAGCCGTATTAGCTAAAAACATTTAATCCGAGTTCGATATCACATGACAGTTTCAAATACATTTTATCAGACGCAGAAAAAGTTTCTCTTTCTTTTGGTGCCATTGTTAAGTTTTCAAGCACGTTTTTACTTTAAAAAAAGCAAAAAACATTTAAAGGCTTTTAATTAATCTCTTCATTAATTTATGTCATCCAAAGTCGCGACTTTGCGAAGAACACTCCTTTCAAGCAAAAAAAAAAAAAAAAAATCTGGTATGGGTTCCACACTACTTCCTTTTACGTGTAAATTTCTTTGTAGATGCCTTAGTGTTAAAATAGTGCTAGGAGTGAGCAAGATAGCAATTTGAACATTTACACCCCTAATTTGCCACGAAACAATGAAAACAAATGTTTTACAATGATTCATTTTCTAAATATCGCCGATTTTAACATCATTCAGTGGATTTTTCACGAAATATCGCCAATAGCGCCAAATTGAACCCAAATTCAAAAAATATTTTTTCGCCAAATTTGTCGCCAACTTGGCGATATGTCGCCAAGTTGGCGTCAAACACTTGGCGACCAAAAGCTTGGCGACATATCGCCAAGTGGTCGCGCCAATTCATATCACTTGAGTCTGCATTGAAATTAACACTGATTTACCCCAAAAAAGAGGTAAAACTCTCCCTTGGGAACATTCAAATGCAACCACAAGGGGAGGTGCACAACTAGACCATCATCAGAGTCTACATACCAAGCTAGAAGCCTCTATGGCATTTAGTTTTTGAGTTATGCGACCCACATACGCACATACGCACATACAGACGTCACGAGAAAACTCGTCGTAATTAACTCGGGGGTGGTTGAAAATGATTTTTCGGCTGGTTATATGTTGGCAGGTACATATGCACGTGCTGACAGGTCGAAAAAACGACTCAACATTCATTCAGGGGTGAGCAAAATCAAAATTTAGACCCAAATTTGAGTGATTTTTTTTTCGCGATCACAATACTTCCTTTACTACGTAAAAGGAAGTAAAAAGGTCCATCCGTTTATGCACTAGATTGCCACAGACAGACACACAGACAAGTCGAACTTATAACCCCTCTTCTTGTTGCATCGGGGGTTAAAAAGGAATCTGATAAGAGTACTATTCTAGCTAGAAAGAAAAGACAGGGGTGAAAAAAAGCACTTTGAAATCTTCTTTTAGCTGTTGATAGTAAAATGACGTTTAGTTCTAACAAT
>JAXGGA010024404.1:0-12096 GCA_038373865.1 Uloborus plumipes
CTTAAGCAATGTGTTTTTTAATGTGCATTGCTGCGTAAAAATATTATTTTTTTAGAATAAATTGTATTCCTTTGTTAGTAAATTGTTGACTGTATCAATTATTTTCACAAGTTTCGTGAATTTGTCGGTCTTGCTTAATCGTCTAACGGATAAACGAATAAAATATCCTGGAACTAGATATTTCCCATGCCATAGACGCAATGCTAAAGATTCCGCTTAATCGAATTCTCCGCTTAATCAAATAATATTTCTTGGAACCGACAGTATTCGTTTGAGCGGGGCCGACAGTATGTGTTTTAGTGTTTTAGAGTATCGGTAATGTAATCGCTTGAAGAGATTGGCAACTAATAAATGGATTAGGTTCAGTATTTTCCACTTTAATGGAACTTTAAATACAATTTTACAGTATTTTTAAAAATTTGTTGGCGTTGATTGGGCGGTACTTACAATTGGTCACTTAGAATACAATCGAACAGGTATCTTGCCGAATTTGTTGCAAAAATATTATACTAACTAAGATTATGGGTAATGTTTTCCACTGACGCCAGTTCTGGCGCCAAAGGCTATGTAATAATACTTTACTTCTTACGATATAACTAAAATAAAACGATTGTTGTCTGATATTTGTAGACTGCGCCAAAATCTTAATCATCGAAATAATACTCCCACAGTTGAAGAAAAGTTGTTTTTTTTTTTTTTTTTTTGGCCGATTCCGTACGTTGTCATTAAAAAACTTTTGAAACTTACGTCAAAGCAGAAAGTAATCCGCATACGAAATTAATCAGACCCCAAAACTAAAATTACCATTAATTTGTGTTTTTCGCACAAATAATTGTCAAATGCTCCCTACTAATTTCGAAATCACTTAGGACAAAAACTTTTAGCGTCATTTCATGGTCAGCAATATTTTCTTAGCATTAAATGACAATTTTTCTTTGACAAAAATTACTGGCTTAATAATACCTAAGCATATTTGCATAAAGTAGGGAGGGGAGAAAAATTATCCTAGGTATCCCAAAACAGTTACCGCAAATTTAGCGACATTTTAAATCGTCAAAGCGGTACGTTTTGAGTTCTTTTAGTTTGGGGAAAAAAAGCGATTATAAATTGTTTCTCAATATTTTTACTGGCCCAGGCAACGCCGGGTATTTTTGCTAGTAATAAATATAATAATAATAATTATTGTTTTAAACAATTATTTGTATGTTCTTGACTGCAAAAAATGAACTGTTGAATTTGCAGTATAACAATGGAAGCCGAGGTTCCAATTTAAAATTGTAAAATGCATAGTAATAAATTGTAAAATTAGCAATATTAGTTTAGTACTGTAAAACAAGAAACTTTATAGTTTATTGCTGCAAAACTAGCTATTTTTACAGTTTATTGCTATAAAATTAGCTGTAATATACTGTAAAAATAACATTCATTTTTTAGTGTTGTCATTTAGAGAACCTTGGAGCTTTAAAAACTGCTGTAACTATCTATTCGCGTAACTAATGTCAAATGCAATTTGCTGATGTCTTTAATTGAATATTTTCTACTGATGTACTTCTTGCTATTGATTTTACTAAACAATATATTCCTGCCTTTTGGAAAATCAGGCCTTCAAGAGAAGGGAATGGATCAAACAGTAAAGTCGTGATTAAAGCACTCAAAACTAGTTCTGTATTACATCCTGGTAACATTGAGTTGACAGTAATATTTTTCTAAAATGAGAAATTGGGGAACATAAAGATATTACTACAATAAACTGATTTTCTTATCTTGAATTTTACACCTGAAAGATGCAAGTCGAAAAATAAACTTATAACTCTTTTTTGCTATTATTATAATTATCATTATTATTATTATTATTATTATCTCCATCATCATCATCATCATCATCATCTTTCTGTAGCTATTCTATTAATATTAATAGCATTATTATTATTACTTATCATTATTATAACTATTTAAAAAGTATTTCCAAACGTTACTTAAATGAGTTTGTTGATGATAAAAATATGAGCTAAAAAATTATTTGTAGGGATAATATAAAAGGATGATTTTTTTTATTAAACAACGTTTTAAACTTTTAGCCTATTTATGAGGTAATTAAGGATTATTTAGTTATTGTGAGGATTTGAACTGTAAAACTGATAAACCGTAATAGTGTAACTCTAATATAAATATTGTAAAAAATACATATTCTGATACACAGAGGTGGACATAGTTAAACCTTCTAATATCGAATTGGACTTCTTTTTTCAGTGAGAAATGCAATACCTCGACATGGCAAAGCCTCAACAAGTTGTTGAATGTTAACTACATAAATTATGAGCCGTAAGTAATATCACGATTATGTTAGACAAACGATTGCTGAAATTCATCTTGGGTGATCTAGAAGCCCAAATAATTTGCTTGCTATCTTACTGTTGCTTTGCAGAGGCGATATATCTGAAGACAGCGATAAGCACTTAAGAACTGAATTTAATTGCCTGTGGTTATTATATTGTCAAGTAACACAAGTTAAATATGATATTATGAGACAAAACTCATATATTAAATATAAAATGTAATATAGTACAATATTTTGTAATGTATATTACAGTTTATACCCCTATATAAAGTAATATTATTTTTTACATCTGACGGGATACAGAAAAAATGAAAATTGTAAAATAAAAGTGGCCCTTTCAAAAAAAAAAATCAACTCAATAACAACCAAAATCAAGTAGTTCTTGATTTGCTTTTAAAATCTTACTTAAAAACACGTCATGTTTCATTTTTCTGTCAACAGTCATTCCTTTGGCTACTTTGTCAAACTGTCCATAACGGAAACCGAAGGGTGTGAAGTAATTGTCTCTCAGTTGCATTACATCGGCAGTCAGAGTCTTTGGGTCGATCTCAGAGAATCTTCCAGGGATCAGGGTATGTCCGTATCTTGCTGCCCATGCGCTGTACTCGTCAGCAATACTAGCATCCAAATCTGGACTGTATTTTGTGTACTCTGCTCCGGGAAGTATGTGAATTCCTTCTTTTTCCATAATTTCCCCAAGAACGTTTGGAAGATAATGGCCATAGGTAATAAACTGAGCTTGAGCGATGTTAATCCGTCTGCAAAAAGAAACATGGGTAATATTAAATTGCTTGAAGGAAATATAAAAAGCTTCACATCATAAATGCAATTATTTTCAAAACGTATTTATGCAGCTAATAATATCAACAATCATCAGGGTTTGTCTAAATTTAATTCCTAATTGCAATATGTCAACGGAGTAGAAAAATTCCCATTGCAACAGCAACCAATGTGGTACAACTCTCCAACATTAAGTTGTAGTATTTACAATTACCTATGTCATAAATATTTTTATTTTTAGCTCTGATTTATTTGGAGCTAAATGAACCAAATTTACTTGAAATTCGAGAAAATCTAATTAAAAATTATACGCACATTCGTTATGCAGCACGAGATAATAATCTCTTGTGGTCTGTCGCTCACAAACTTTTTTACGAAACTAATATTTTTGATATAAGGTGTTGTTACAAATTTTAAAATTATAGTCATAGGAAATGAGTGTTACAAGCTATAACCCAAACGGTAAAATTACATTTGTTTAATGTGCTCTATGGTATATGTTTAATACTATTTATTTATTTAACATAGACATTTTTAATGTAAACAGTCGCTATAGCTGTAGATTTTTTTTAATAACTACGAATGCTTTTATTTAAAAAGTTAAAACAAAAGTAGTTGGATAGAATTGACAACAAAAATATGTTCAACAAAGGTTTCTTCCCCCCCCCCCCCCCCATTCTGAAAACAAAAACCTATGCATTCATTTTTGTTCAGAAATTAAAAAAAATTGCTCACACCTTGCTTCTTGATACAGCTTTTCGTCGTCCCAATGCGGGTTGATTGCGTGCAATTCTTGACAAATGAAGTTATGATGACGTAGGAGATATGTATGAACAGTGAGCAGGAAAGGGTTCTGATTCGCACGCATGTCACCTGTTGAGTAAAAGGAATTGTTAGATATTTTAAGGTTAAATAATTGCACACAGTTTATATGTTTCAGTAACCAAGAGAGTAGATATTAGAAGAAGAAGTACCTTGGAATGTTGTTACACATTACTATTATCTGTAACGATAAGGTTTTATGAGAATAATACATAAATTTATAGCTATATGAAATAGTTTTAAGACAGACAATTTTGCCTTTTCTCCGTCTTTATATTTTTTTCAATTTTACAGATTTTAGGGTTGAAAGAAAGAGTACCTTACAAGCATGACACACGTGTCTGTGTTCTTTCTTTTAAATTTGTATTGCAGGAAATGTCGTGGATTTTGATTTTACGTTTGATAAAAATGTTTAAATTTCTATTATGTACACAATCACTGGACCCGATTCGGAAATTTTGTGACAATACGTCAGACATCATCTGTCTCTTAAATTGTGCAACTGAAGTTGTAGCAGACGCACATCTTTTAATCGTTTCATATACTAGGTATTACGCTTTAACACATAGAAAGTGTAACCACGTTTCAAAAGGTTTTTTTTTCAGCTACATACACATACATTCGAGCCCGCTTATTAGAATATCGGTTAAAAGAAAATGTCGCTTAATGTAATTCATTTTCAATGCGCCAAATGATTGTAATGCATTATTTTTGTCCCGGATAATAGAATGTCCCGCTTATTAGAATAAAACATCTTGGCAAAATAACTATTCCATTAAGCGGGATCGACTGTACCTACTATTTCACCCGGGCTTCAATACAAACGTCAGTGCACATTTATTTTAATTACATGATTTTTATTCCTCTTCATACTATTGCAGAATTAATTAAACAAAAAGGCCTTTTCTTTTTTGCTCTCTCTTTTTTAAAAATAAGTGTAAGCATGTTTTGGGCGAGAAAGACGCAGAAATGGGGGCTTTTTAGGCCGAGTGTCACGGTTTATTGGTGGAAAAAGCCCTTTAGAGTAAGTTGTAGCGTTATTATCTTCCGAGCAACGTCATACTTTACTTTGCAGTGAATTGACTTGAAAACACCACGATATTAGGTAGGGCGACAAAGTTTACTTTACTGGCATCCCATAATCTTTTTTTTTTTTTTTTGCTAACCACTAAGAGTAATAGATGTTTAATTAAAAAAAAAAAGTATTACATTCCTAGTTGAACCCTTAGAACTCGTAAATGAAACAATGAATGTTTTACTATTGAAACCATTACTGTAACACACTTTTTCCTTAAAGCCTTAAGTCCAACAAGACAGGGAAATAGAATCGTAACGGGATATTACCTGTTTTATAGCAGCTTTTTTCTTGTGGTGGAGAGACACACAAATCTTCGACAGGAACTGTGGGAGGCATGGGGCCAGATTTTCGATTAAATTCCACATCAAGCATGCCTATGTATTTGCAAAATAAGGATTAAATTCGTAATTTTTGTTTTCCTATATGAAGTTTAGTTACTACATATTCCTAATTTAAACTAAGAATAATGGTTAAAATCATCATTCTCTTTAGATGATTTATTTAATTTTGTAGTTAATAAGGAAAGCTAATTTTTGATCGTTATAAAAACCTAAAAAGTATATTAGAATTTTATTCGAAACTTTTTTCATTTCTCTTCAAATGCAGCTTTTCACTTCAATAAACCTTATCAGCTTGGATAAAAAGGAATTTGTTTTCGGGGAGGCTCATTTTTTTTCATCCCACGGCTCTCATTTTTGAACTCAACGTAATGCCTTAGCAAATAAAAGCCAAGAAAACATACCCAATGGCGTGCAGTCTGTTGCAGTCCATAAACACAAATATTTCGATGCCTTTGCAAGAGCAGTTTTAGTTAATCTTTATTGGAGAGATCCAGAAAAATTAATAGTACAAGGATCGACTTCGGTTTTCCTACAAACATCCAGTTTCCTAATAGGTTATAATATAAAAATATTAAAAACACAATGGTATAAGGCTGTCTAAGCAAAATTATTACTTTCATAGGGTTGTCGTGATTTGAAAATTTCAATAATGAAGTCATTTTGCAGATTTCTTGCAGTTATCTTCAAGTTAAAGAAGAAATTTGGCAGAAAACGGCGCAATTTCAGCAGTTTTTTTACAATTATTTCTAAGTACAGAATTCAGGGAGGAGCACATAATTTCTTCATCAAAAAATATTTTGAGTTTTTAGCCGATTAAGTGTTACTTGGGAGAGATTCAGATCCGCTTTTAATTTTTGAAATACAATGCATAACAGACATCATCAAGATATGTGAAATAATTGGAATATTTTGTTTGAGATGTGTCGTTTTCACTGAAGTGCATTTAAAAGTAGTGCTGCCATCTATGCTATAAGATATTAACTAAAACTTCCCACAAGAAATTGTTTGACATGTGCTGCTATCTATATCTATTCTTTGTAAAGAAAGCAAAACTGATCCCTTCGTAGAGCTTTAATATTTTTTTTTATTTATCAAGAAGGATATTACTTTTTAAGTTAATTGTTGAGTAGATATGAAACTATACTTATCAGATTACTTTAGAAATGCATTTGTTCCGGGGCATTGCTCAATGCTTCTTTTCCAGGAAAATACTTTCTTTCACATTGTCGTAAAAATAACACAGTAAATTTAGAATCTTCCACTAACAGATTCATTTAAACTAATTGCTATGTAAGGAAGCCAAAAAAGGAATGTATATTTAAATTTAAAAAAAAATTTAAGTACATATTCTACTTTTCGTGCAATTAACTACTTTGAAAAGTTTATTCAAAAGTAAGCAAAATGAATGAATTTGAAATATCCATTCTTACCCTGTACTCCACTTCTCAATTTCAAAGCTTCATCTTCATTACTGCTATAAACCAGCGACAAGTCATGATAAGCTGTATTTTGGTTCCAGTGTATTCTTTTAGCTGCAAGACAAATAAAGCATACAGTGCAAAACTAGCCTATTTTGTACACAAATTAGTTTGTATTCTTACACATCATGCTTCTCATTTAGTTAACGTTTTTACGCTAAAAAAAAACCTTACAGTGACTACAGAAAAACATTTGGAGGAGGTGTAAAAAATACTTCAATCAATCTATCTACGTATTTCTACAATTTTTCAACTACATAACTAATAATCCATTTGTGTAATTATAATGTTATCCTCCTTCTCCCACTCAAATAATATTTATAACACTTCGCACATTTCTTTTCTTCTGTATTAAGAAAACTATAGTTCCCCGCATAAATATCATAACACAAAAACATTTTACTGTATAAAATGCGATTTTTCACAGTGCTTGTATTTAGAAACTGAATACTTCGGTAAAACAACTTAAAATATCTGTAAACAAATATAGAAATAGTTAGTTGAGTCATATAATTTTATTGTAAACGCTGCAGTAAGAAGCTAAAAAAAAAATATTTTTAAATATACCTCTATCGCTTTCTGAGTTGACAGAAATTTCACGTATTTTTCCTATCAAGATATCACGTAAAAGAGCCAATACAGTAACACAATGCTTTTACACCCCTTTAAGGCTAAGGGCAAATATCTACTCTAACCTTGATACGAGACTAAAGTTAAAGTCGTCTTAATGGCCTTTGTGGACTTGGCCTAGTTTAACTGGCTAAGAATTTAACTGGCTAAGAAGGATTCAAAACATCCCATTGAATATTTCGAGTCCTCTGTATCCAAGTGGTCTGAATGATTATATTGTTTCTGTTGAGGCCGAGGGCTCTACTCCCACACCCGCCACAAATATAATCACTATTGTATCGAAAAAATAAATAAATGTCCCAATGCAGTTCTTCAAGGCTATCGCGTGACTGACCCATTATATAAGATTAGCAATTACCAAGTAAAGTGGATTTGGTAATAGACAATTTAAAAAAGGGGGTCATAAAGTTTCACACTAATCAAGAATACATAGTATTAAAGTTAATGTAATGTGATATACTCTTTATTGGAAATATTAGGGCAACCGGAAATTAATGCCGTTTTTTCAAGTCTATATGCTTTAACAAATCCAATCCAAAATGCTTGGCCAGGAATCTCCATTTTACGGCCCGCAGGCCACTTCCGGCTCAGCATCTGTGATATTTACACTTACAGGGTGGAGGGGGGACATTAAACTCTATCAGAATTCGATTAATTCAGGTAGGATCAATTGTACATACCATAAAATATTTTTGGAAAAAAAAAATAGAACCGACTTCAGTTGAAAATTGCTCTAAAAAGTAAAAAATAATTTTTTTCTTTGAACACCATCGAAACTACTTTTAAACATAAGTTTTGAAGTCGGCGCAAAAACGATAGGTAAAATGATATTTAACCATATTTTGCAACATTTTTTCAGAGAAACCATTGAAAATTAAAAGCAGAATATTTGTACCATTACACGAATGTGTGGTAATCAATGAAATGAATCCATTAAAATTTATATTTATAGTTGAATTGTAGTTGCGTATGGTTCTATACATTGTTTTTGCGCCGACTTCAAAACTTATGTTTAAAAGTAGTTTCGATGGTGTTCAAAGAAAAAAATTATTTTTTACTTTTTAGAGCAATTTTCAACTGAAGTCGGTTCTATTTTTTTTTTCCAAAAATATTTTATTTCATTCTTTTTAGTGTAAATGCACTTAAAATAATCAAAATATAGTTAAAAAAACATGCAGCTGTTCAAAAAAATCCTTGCAGACATGGACTCAATCTCATTCCATCAGGAACTTCAACCCGACGCGGGTCGCTCATTGAAGTAAGGATTTACGATAGCACATATTGTTTTAAATAACATGACATTTTAGTTTTTCGATCATAACTTTTTTTTCTAGTGAACAAATATCGTCATATGAATACATGGTATCTAAGTTAACCATCTCCTATCGATTAAAAAAAATCGTCCAAATCGGTTCAGTAGATCAGATGTTATGTGCGAGGGGGAAGGGGTTAGAGTAAGACTTTGAAAATTAGCGCAAGTTTTTGCATTTCATGCAAACAGGGCCGCCGCTACCAGAGATGGGGCCCGGTACCAATTTTAATGCCAGGCCCCCCATGCACCCCCCTCCAATTGCATATTTTTATGCCGTCGTTTCAGCACATTTGCAATTGTAAAAAAAAAAATGGAGAAAAAAAAAATTTTTTTAGTTACAAAAGTGTGCATCCGATTTTATTTTCACGTTATTTGAATCGCCAGATGATTTTAATATTTTTTTTACACGAAACGATAAGTTTGAAAACAGAAAAACACAATTTTTAACGTTTGGTTCGACAAACTTCAAAATTAATAGTTTGAAATCGCATTCACATGTAATATTGCATTGTTTAGTTGCTTATAACTGAATTTTTAAATTTTAATGTAAATTTAAAAACTGTAATTCGAAGTTTTTGTAAAAATCTAGATACAGAAAAAGTTGGATAACTTTTCATGTCTGAGATAAGTGTCCCCGGGCTACTTAATTCTTGTTCTGAAAGTGCAAGAGACATTTGTCAATGACAGTTTAGACTTGGTTTTACGTTTGACGAGTTTCTGTAGCTTTTGGAAAGCGGTGCATTTTCCTTTGCGCAAGCGTGTTTCATTCATTAGTGCTTGTACAAGCAATTGTTTCAATTGAGAATCAGCAATGGAAAGCGAGATTTTTTTTTTGAAAAACAGTTTTTTTTTTTGATGAAATTATTGACACTGTTACTGAAAAAACATGTTCATAACCTTACGGGCCCCCCAAAGCTCCGGGCCCGGTACTAGAGGTCCAGTATCCCCCCTCAAACGGCGGCCCTGCATGCAAAATAGTTTTCAACAAAAGTGGACTCTTTAGCTTTTTTCAAACACCACAAATCAGAACCTAACTTTTTTTTAATTTGTGTCACTTTAATGGTCGTTCATACCCCCCCCCCCAGTGCAAAAAAACATTACACAGCAGATTTTGCCTAATAACTCAACACTCATCGTGTTTGATACATTTTATTTGTTTGTAATGATGTTTTTGGTCACAACCAATATGAAAATCACAAAAAATAGTTACTTAAATTTTTACCATATATTTATCATCGTCAGAACTTTTGACTTTTAATTTTACCTTGAATTTGACGTAAATGCAAGGTATAAAATACAGAATTTTATAAAGGTAGTAAAATTAACATTTTATAATTGATTGTGTACATAATTTTTGAAAAAATAATATAAGTGCCGCAAATCAAAAACCATTTATTGCCACAATCGATTCAAAGCTCCCAAAAATGGCGCAAACATCCATAAGAAAATTCTACAGCATCGAAGGACCCCATTGCCAATTTTGACAAAGATCCGACCAAAACTGTCAGTTTGTACTATAAAAAAATATGGGGTAGATCCCCATGGGGGGATGTACCTGCATAAGGATATTACAATCATTAAAATCATTCAAAAAAAAAAACATGTAGCCATTAAAAAAAATCCTTGCAGACCTGGACTCGATCTCATTCCATTAGGAACTTCAACCTGACACGCATAACCACTTGACCATCGGGTCGCTCATTGATGTAAGGGATTTGCGATAGCACATATTGTTTTAAATGACTTGAAATGTTAGTTTTTCGATCATAACTTTTTTTCTAGTGAACAAATATCGTCATATGAGTACATGGTACCTAAGTTACATCATCTCCTATCGATTAAAACAAAAATCGTCCAAATCGGTTCAGTAGATCAGATGCTATGTGCGAACAAACAAAAAAAAAAAAAGTATACGCTTTGAATTGAGAACCTCCTCCTTTTTGTAAGTCGGTTAAAAAGTGCAACTTAAATTTGCCCTTGAACCATCCAAAATTACATTTCTAGCTGCGCTAATGGAAGATAGATTTCGATGAAATTGAGCATAATGGAGTTGAATGTGCTCCTTTCTGGAAGTTGAATGTGTGTCTTTCTTTAACTTGCCACTATTCTGTACTTCATGCACACTAAGTAGAAAAATGCTGCGAACTGAAAGCAACAGCTCAAATGCTGAAAGGTTCGGGGCGAGAACTAATGCTTACTTGACTTTCTTTGCGCTCCCATAAGGTAATAAGGTTGGTGTGGCATTAATATACTGCAAAAAATATACTGATGCTTTTACAATATAATACTGGCAGCAGAGATTCGAGTTTAAAACTGTAAAATGCAAAGTAATAAACTGTAAAACTAGAAATAGCACAGTTTATTACTGTAAAGCAACAATTTTACAGTTTAGTACCACAAAATTAGCTGTATTATACTGTAAAAACAACAGTATAATACTGACAGTTGAGGTTCCAGTTTAAAACTGTAAAATGCTCAGTAATATACTGTAAAGTCAACAACAATTTTACAGTTTATCAATGTAAAGCAGCAATCTGACAGTTTATTGCTGTAAAATTAGCAATTTTACATTTTATTATTGTAAAATTAGCAATTTTGCATTTTATTATTGTAAAATTAGCAATTTTAACAGTTTCTTACTATAAAATTAGCTGTATTATACTGTGAAAATAGCATCTAATTTTACAATGTAGTTTAATTTTTAAAAATACGAATGAATTTAAAATTAGTTGAAACATGCAACAAAATCATGTCATCTAAGACTTAATGTATTCTGAGTACATTAAACAGATTTGAAAATAAAAGAAATGCTTACTTGAGCTGCATTGATGGCAGGGCATAGATCGAACTTGATTAATACACGAGACACCGAATTTTGGGTAAAAAGGGTCATTAGGAGGAACAGGGAAAGAATAGCACATGTCAGAGATGTGGGGTCCTTGACTGCAGCAGTCTATGGGAGCAGTGTATCCAGATTCTGAAATAAAGTCAGAATGAACAATAGTTCATATACTTTTTCCCATCGATGAGATGCGTTAATATAGTAGCGAATATTATGATTATAAGAATAAGCCCATGAACCTTGTTAATATCTTGAAACATTTTAATTTTCATGCGAATGGGATCTTGATAGAACTGTTAAAGAAACTGTTCTGGTCATATCACCTCAAAAATGAGCAAAAGGCCGAAAAAAAATTATTGCTTCTTTTAAAAATGGAAATGATTTCAAACACGCAGAAAAAGTTCCATCACCCTAGCTCAATTATTTAGAAAGTTATGAGTGACTTTAGGTAAGACACGCTAAGTGCTCTAATGGA
>JAXGGA010024405.1:0-12094 GCA_038373865.1 Uloborus plumipes
TCCCCCTCAAGCTAAACTCATAAGAAAAAAATTAAAACATCAGCCAGCAGAATCCTTGATTCTAAGCTACATTTCCAATTCAGATATGTTAAATGTCTTTACTTTTGAACAATTGAAAAAATAATTAAATAAAATAATAGCACACTTCAAAGCAATGTTTCAAATAACGAACACAAAATTTGTGACAATAAAAACATTAAAAGTGCATTATATTGCCGCCATTTTCTAATCTCCCTAGCTGAAGGCGCTGAGGGAGAGAGTCAACACCCATCAGTGTCACGGTATTTAACACCCTTTCAGTGAATGAAAAGAGCAACACCCCCTTGGTCCGCTGCTGTCACTCAGGAAGTTTGGAAAAGGGGAAAAGCAGAGGCAGAATTTTACGTCGCTGCCGCTCTTCGATACATTTCTGGGAGAAGGAATTTTACGTCGCAGCCGCTTTTCGATACATTACTGGGAGAAGCAATTTTACGTCGCTGCCGCTTTTCGATACATCATAGGGTGAAGGAATTTTACGTCGCAGCCGCTCTAAGGGTTAAGGAACTATATTTATGTATTTGTATATATTTATGTAAAAAAAAGTGTTCTTAGGTATAATTTTACAGAGGAGGTAAATTTCAATCATTGCTTGCATGTAAATTAAAATTTTCAAAAATGTCTGAAATACCGCTATTAAAAAGTTCCAAGTTCAAAGAAAAGTTCCAAGTTCATCAATTTCTATTCAGCTGGACTTTTGCTGGTTTTTGTGGTTTGAAATCACACCTTCAACTGCAAATTAAAACTGTCTAAATTCTCATTTATTGAAAATAGGAGGAACTACGATTATTTTAAATGTGTTAGTTAAAAGTATATTTGAGCACATTTTGATTCCCTGTGTGACTTTCGTAGCAAGACAATTCCAGGGAGGGGGTAATCACTTTTTTCTTTTCGCTCATACTTCGAGTGCAAATGTACAAGGTTTTTTTTTTTTTTTTTTTTTTTTTAAACCTCCGTTTTTTTCCTTAAAAAAAAAAAAAAAAACTTTTGAGGATACAAAAGATTGTTTGGTCAAAAAAAGTATTGTACAATGCAGGTTTTTTTCTCTAAAAAACCACCATGACGATTGAGGCATTAGTCATATCTGAGACCAAGCTTTAAAAAAGCCTCCTCATCACATGTTGCCGCCAATGGTTGGAAGTGAGTTGTGACGGTGGCTATGAGTTCCTCGTCAGTTTGGAATCGTTGGTTACGGACCAGTGCTTCCAAATTGACTTCAAACTGAGTACAACTCGTTTAGTTCAGGGGAGTTCAGTACAGGGAAAAGATAAAAGTTCCTTGGCGCTAAATCTAAAGAAAAGTGGATTTTCGAAAATGTCCCATGGAAACTGCTGAAGGAGCTGACGGGTTACACGAATGCTGTAAAGAGGGACTTTGTCTCCTTGTCAAGGGTCTGAACAATTTTAGTGTCTTGCACTCAGTTTGCAGTAAGTTTGAAAGCACTGGTCCCCAATCAATGCTTCCAAACTGATGTGGAACTCATAGACACCGTCACAACTCACTTCCAATCATTGGCGGCAACATGTGATGAGGAGGCTTTTTTAAAGCTTGCTCTCAGATATGACAAACGCCTTAATCGTCATGGTGATTTTTTAGAGAAATAACCTACATTGTACCATTCTTTTTTGACAAAACAATCGTTTGCATCTTCAAAAGTTTTTTTAAAAGAAAAAAAAACGGAGGTTGAAAAAAAAAATAAATAAAACAACCCATCACGTCGTACAATATGCTGAATGCTCAATTTTTTAGAGGTTCGCAGGGGGGAGTAGCAGAAATTTTAAACAGATGCCCGTACGCATGTTATTCTTAATATAACATAACGGATGTACATTTTATACATAGACTTGTGGCTGATCTTACTCTTGTGTTAAATATATATTTCATTTCAATTTTCTTTAGCATTAATGTTTAGCATTTATATAAATTAAAATTTAGATTTTTGTGTGCTATTTTTGTGTGATGTGCTAACATCAGTTGAATAAAACATTTTTGCAACTGGCAAATTTTGTTACGTTGTAATTTTTAAATAGAGTACATTTTACATATTCGTTGTTTTCGGAATTGATTGAACTATACTATGTAGCCTCAAGCATCACATCTTTTTTCTATGAAAGGTAAAATTTCAAACTGTGAACTACTTTTTCCTATATACTCCAGTGGTGGTTCTTGAAAATTGGGTATGGTTTGCGGGTCTTTTGTCCGCGGTTTTATTACTCTGTTACAGTTTGATTTTGTTTAAATGTTAGAAATTCCATACTGTTAAATTTTTCTTTTGTCTGTTTAGCATTTATAAATTGAAATGTGAATTTTCAGTGTCGTACTCTTGTGTTTTATTTATTGTGTGTGCAAACAGTTGAATTTAAAAAAGAAAATTCAGTTTCTTTCGTTGAATTACATTTTTTTATTCAACTGCTATTTAGCACATACCATAAAATAACCACGAAACAGAATGCGACATTGAAAATCGAAATCATAAATACTAAACAAACAAAACAAAAATTAAACGGTATGAATTTTTAATATTAAAAAACATCAAACTGTAACAGTAATAAAACCGGGGACAAAAGACCCGCAGACTATCCCCAATTTTCAGGAACCAACCATATTGGAGTACTTTAGAAAACGATTAAAAAACGCATTAAAAAAAAGCAAAAAAACGTTTACAAAACGATACCAGATGACGTTTACAAAACGCAAATAAATTATCTGAAAAGTCGTTTACAAAACGATGCCAAATGACGTTTACAAAACGCAAATAAGTTAGTCAAAAAGTCGTTTACAAAACGTACGCAATAACGTTTACAAAACGTCTACGACAAGGTCTAAAAAAACGTTGCCAAGTGGCTCATTTAGACCTTTCAATTGACGTTTTCAACAGACCTTTTGTTGACGTTTACTAAACGTACCTTTGCTGCTTGGGAATTTTCGTTTGATTCCGCCAATTACTTAATGAGATACAGCAGTCACCTAAGCGCAGAAAACGTGTGATTTGCTTCACCCCATTTCGACGAATTTACTAACCAAAGTCAGGTGCACCAGTTCACATGATGGCACATATATATGTAAAAAAAATTGTTCGATTTCATGCAATAGTTTTTGCTCTAGCGCGGCCGCAAAAACTGGTCACACTAAGGCCCCTATATATAGACGAGCTGGCGCATCAAGATTAAGTTTCACCACTTTGGATCCAGCGCGTGTTTGAGTGTTTGAGAGGTTGTCTTTTCTGGCCAGTAATCGCGTTTTGGTAATTTTTCAGTGGGAGCAATTATTAGCGGCACGTAGATTTGGCAAAGATTAGCAATGCGCCAAAACTTTTTTCTGGTAACCCCTCACTACAACAATGAAAAATTGAAAGTAAAAGTGAATGAATTGGATCCAAAGTGGTCGAACTTAAGCTTGATGCATCGGCCTGTCTATATAGCAGCTCTAGGTCTCACACATGCAGACACACACACACTTTCCAAAAATGGTGCTCCAATACACTCAGCCCGCCTCAAAACGTGCAAATCCTTTGAAATTCGAATACTTTCTTCTTTTTATGAGATCTAGAAAAAAGTAATAAAAAGTATTCAAAAAAGTATTTATTTTGCTTGAGAGCAGTATTTTTGTAATGAAGCGAAGAGACTTTTGGCTTATAATCATGAGTACAACAAGAGCGGAGAGACCACTCGTCTCTGTAACCATGACTGTAAAACAAATAGTGCGGAATTTTAAGATGTTTGCATTTTAGTCAAAAGTGTCTTGTGCCCATGCTTGAGCCTTGATTTTCTAAACTTTGTTAATTTTGTTTAGAATGAAAGCGTAAAGCAAAAATATTCAGGTTGTGTTTTATTGTTAAATTTTTATCACTCGACTCTGACATTTCTTTTATATTCGTTTGTATTCGCTCCCAAGTATTTATTTTTGTTGTTCAAATTATGTTCAGTTTCGGAGCGGGAGCGACGATTATGATTAGAAAAAAAAAGTGAAATTTTAGTTGTCATTTTAAACATCAGCTTGTTTTTGTTGTTCTGCTGTTGGATATTATTATTTCATTTTTTTTTTCAGATTGAGTAGAAGTGATTGTGTTTCGATACCTTCGTTGGATGCATTTGTCTTCCCACCTTCGGCAGTCCTTTGCTAATTCGAAATTTTTGGCGATTTTCCCGTAATCATTGATAGTATTCATCGAATAGACTTCAATAAATTCTTTTATTTGCCGCCTTTATTACTCATTTGATGATTTCATTTTTACTTTCTTCTATATTTAATGTACAGAAGAAAGTATTGGATTTGTGAAAATTTTGAATTTAAACGAATTTTCAGGTGTGTAGGATTTTGGGGTGTTCTAAGTTAATTTTGAGGAACTGTCTATCCTCTCTCAAAGCATCTCATGAGTTATGGACAGTACCTAGTTTTAATATTTATTTATTTATTTGTCAATTTTAATAAGAAATTTGGAACTTACTATGGAGGGCACACAAGTTTGATTTTTGAGACAATATGTCCCTTCCCTCCTGGGAATAAAATGTCCATTCAGACTAAGTATTGTTGAACTAAATAGTAATTTAGACATATTAGCTGCAATGTATAGTAAGAAAAGTTGACTAGTGCCGTGTTTCTTTTTTCTCTTCTCAAAATGTAAAAAAGAAATATTCACAATGAGGAAAAGTGCAGTCCATTTTGTTAAGTGAATATTTGAATTTATTAAATAAGCTTCCTTTAATTATCTTTATTTTTAGTTATGCAAATAAAAAAAAGATTAAATATTATGGAATTGTGTCAGTTAACTCAGAGCATGATGGCAATAGTATATATTCAATTACTATTGTAATTTTTTGTGTAATAAATTGACGTAAAACAAAAAATCTCAAAAACACCCTGATGATCCCCGAATTTATTGCAAGGTGTTCCTTTTATAGTTTGAAGTTTTTTTTTTTATAGTAGATTTTGTTTTATGTAATTATTTCTAATTTTCCTTTTGTTTTTGAAGATTGCCAACATGCTATGCAACAATTATTGGCAGTCCCCTTGGAATACCTTTAGTCTAATTGTTAAATAAACAAAATGAAAGAAAGAAATTGAAATATAGTTAAACTGCATGTCAAAAATCCATGAATATTTTCATATATAGCTGTTATTTGTAAGAACTGAATTAGTGATATTCTTTAAAAATGAAGAAATGCTAAGGTGGCCACTTAACTAGAAAACACGAAAAACCTAGAATAGTCATGAAATTCTCTGAAACCTGGAGCATTACATGCAAAACACCTGGAACTGGAAAAAAAAATTCAGATCTGATGTTTCTCACATTGTTATGTAGTTGATCTTTCACTTAAATTCAGGCAGAAAATTTTAAATTCCATCAGAATATGATTTAGTGTTTAATCTTTTGCCACTTATTAAAAAGGAGTTGATGCAAAATGAAGGAGGATTTTCAAGTTATTATTATTTGTTCCTCGTAAGTTTTTAGGCAAAACATTTCAAAAATTTCTCCTGCTCACCCCAACTTGAAGAAAAAATTTTACAAACCAAAGATCACTAGTCAAGTTTTTACTATTGGTTACTTATTTACAATTATTTTGAATATGATGATACCTGATTTTTAATTGTTTCAAAATGTATTGTAAATAATATTGTTGTGATTATATCAACACTTTTTAATGTTACAGTAACATTGTCTTAAAACTAGAATTACTATCTACAAACTAGAATTACTTTGGGGCTTTTTTAAAATTGTGTACTCAATTCTTTTTTACAGATAAAAATGAATAGCAATGGCCATGTTTTGCCCGGTACACCCATTGCCATTGATACTTGGAACGTTAAAGCCAATCCCCAAGCTCGAGTATTTTTCCTCTCACATTTTCATGGGGATCACATTGTGGGACTTACAAGCTCGTGGCCATATCCCATCTATGCCTCTCCAGTCACATGCAAATTTCTGATTCACAAATTAAAAGTAAGGCATGTTTTTTAGTGCAATTTTTTTTTATTATGTTGGATAAATCAATAATTTAGTTTGTTGTTGAGCACAGGATGTTATTAAACTATTTAGATAAACTGATGAGATGATAGTGAAAAGGTACTGTCTGAGTAAAGAAGAAAAAAAACAAGTTGGACATTAAAAGTCTTTTTCAAATTTTATACCTCAGAGCTAGACTAACGTAAGTCTAAAAATGGTAATTTTCAGGATATTACTATATGGTATATAGAATCTTATTCTGCGCTGAACCTTGATAACCTTATTCTATAAAAGAAATCCCTTTAAAATTATTTAGCGGTATTACAAGAGTGCGAGTCCCATCCTTCATATGCATCTGAAAAATATTTTCTCCCTCTCCTGCCAGGTAGTCATAATGCGACTCATGTTTGTTGTGTTGTGCCAGCTAGGTTGACAAATTTTGGGTGCACTGCTTCCCTTTTCTAACTACCGTCATTTAGTGTGAAGTCTGACTTCCACAGTACAAGCATTCCATAAGGACCTGTTTATAGCATGGATGCAAGACCTTCCGTCTCAAGACGGATTTCCGTCTTGACGAAATTGGCGAGACGGAGCTCGGGACGGAAAGGAAATTTAATGACTTCTTCAGTTTTTAATTTATGAGAAATTTGTTTTCTCAATGTTTTAAAAAAATCAAATTCATATGTAGCAATCATTATCCCAATCCATCCACATATTTTAACATCAATGCTGTAAATATATTTGATTTATATCTTCCCTCGCCGAATCTCGCGAACTCTGAACTTTCCACAGTTTTCGTTTTGTTATGATGCAACGTGCTGCCGTGAACCAGTTGGAGGCGTTGCTTTCAGCATCAAGCAGCTATGTTGTTACTGCCGTACTATAACTGAACCTGATTGATGTAGAGCTGGAGTTGCTCACTATTTTCTGTTTTTGATTAAGCTTCTTCTGTCTCTGTTTGAAAATTTATTATCTTTTATCGCAATATTCGATCATCTTTTCTCGTAGAATTATTCATTTGTGATCTCCCCCTCAACTTAACATGAATATAAATGAAAAGCACGTGTTTACTTAAAATGTCTGAAGAGGAATGCGCGGTGACTAAAGGAGCCCCGTGTGTAAGCTGATGGGAAGATGAAATGTCTACGTAACAGGAGCTCGGGATTTTGGGTTAAATCTACAGCCGATTTGAAATAACGATGGGCAACTGCTCTTGCATTTTTAACATGTTACTGTTAAAAATTGATCAAAACAAAGGGCTGGGAGAAGGAAAGAAACGAAAAAATAGTATGTTTGAAAAAACGCTGCTCTTTCCATAGAAAGCCCGTAAATTTTCGCTTCCGAAGTTTTAAAGAGTTTTGAAAAATGTGTGCTGGGGGGGGGGGGGGGCAAAGCTCTAAAAAAAATTTTAAAGCATATCCGTAAAAATGCTAATTTTTTTTGAGTCGGCGAACTGTGATGATTCGGGATTTCTCCTCTGCAAATTTAAAAATATTTATGTCACCGTTAGTAATATGGGGGGAGAGGGGGGGGGGGGCTCTCACAAAATAATTCCAAAAGAGAAGTTTTGGAAACAATAAATTAGGCAGTCGGTGTGGGAAAGAGTTTCGAAAATATCTTCAAAATTGAAGCGGGCGTGACATTTCGAATTCCCCCTAGGCGGGAGGGGGTAAAAAATCTATACTCAACTAGCTGACCCGGCCACGCGTTGCTGTGGCTAAGGTATAATTTAGTTAAAAATTTTATATACTGAGCGAACTATCGTACTACCTACGGTTATAAATGTGCAAATTGTCGTCCAAGAATACATTTGTATTTACTAAGGAAAAAAATAAAAAAATAAGCTATAATAGTAATAATTTGAAAACTTATGAATGCAGAGAGGTACGTTTAGAAAATACAATTCTGAGCAAAATCACTAAATTTTAATATTACACAGGTAAAAGTTCACAAATTACAGTAAAACCTTTTTTTATTACAATACAATTGAAATACAAAATCACAAAAAAATGAATATTGTATAACTTAAAAACCCGAAAAGGTACGATATTTACGAAACAGTCGAATTTTGAATCGCAAACTATGAGGTGTATATTTATGTTACAAAGCAATGTGACGGTAAAAATTGTGTGTATAGAAATAATTTTAATCTTCGCACCATAAAATAGTATATTTTCCCTCCTAAGAATTTGTTTTTTGAATAGTAAATACCAAATGTATTGTTGAACGATAATTTGCAAATTTATTGCTGCAGATGGCTACGCTTAGCAAATACAATTCTGAACTAAATCACTAAAAATTTAAATATTACATAGGTAAAAGATCACATAATGCAGTGAGCCTTTCTTTGTCTTAAATACACCTGACATAAAAATCACTAAACAATATGAATATTCTATAACTCAAAGCTCGAAAAAGGTATGATTTTTTTCACTAAAATAATTTTCCTAAAAACATATTTGTACCTAAACATGAGTGAAAAATATTTTTAAAACATACAAAATAGCATATGTTAAGTATCTAAACTACTTTAATAAATTGAATTAAGTAAAGGAGACGTAAGCAAATAATACTTTTCCGAATATTGATTTAATAAGACTTAAACGCACTATTTAAAATAAGAGAATCGGGACGAATATGCCAGAAACCGATTCGACATCCTTGATAGTTACCACTATTGCTTTTTGCTTCCGAAGCAACTGACAACACAGCAGCAGATTTTATCTTATAGAAGCCAAGAATACAGAAAAGCTGGTAGCTAAATAGGTAATTTGCAATAAAAAATATATTGCGGTCCTAAATTGAGATAAAAACTATCCTATCATTTAAGTTGGACCAAACTGAAACTGCTTGCAAAATTTGGTCAAAATCGGTTCAGTAGCTGAGGAGTCCATTGGCCACAAACACAGGGACACGTAACTTTTATATATTAAGATATTACCTGTTTACTGCGCTTCGGAAGCTGTCAGAACGTGTGCTTTATGTCGCTCAGCCATGGAGGTGTCAAAAAAGGCTTAGTAAAAAGGTTTAGCCAAGAACACAGAAAAGCTGGTAGCTAAATACATAATTTGCAATTAAAAATACATTGCGGTCCTAAATTGAGATATAAACTATCCTATCATTTAAGTTGGAACAAACTGAAACTGCGTGCAAAATTTGGTTACAATCGGTTCAGTAATTGAGGAGTCCATTGGCCACAAACACAGGGACACGTAATTTTTATAAATATTAAGATGTGAATTTTTCCAAAAAATCATCACCTGAATGGGAAAACCTCCAGTTCCTCTTGTGTTTCTTTTAAAAATTAATAAATATTCGAAAGAGTACCAAATTAAAAACATTTCCTCTTCATGAATGTGGTTTCCGCAGAGAGCACAACCGATCCTGACATCATTAAAAATCGTCTAAATTTGCGGAAGATGCACACAAACTCCTGGGAAAACTACCTGGAAATACCGTATTTTTCGCCGTATAAGACGCACTTTTTCTCCCCAAAATCGGGGGGAGGCACTTTTTATTCTTTTTTTCTAGATTTGCCTCCTTTAAAATTGGGTGCGTCTTATATGCCGGTGCGTCTTATACGGCGAAAAATACGGTAACACTTTTCTAGATTCTTGGAACCCCTTGAATTTTTCAAGTTTTCCTTGGAATTATGGCGAATTGAAACTGACGCATCTTCAATCAAGTGTGCAATTGGCTAGAAAAAGAAATCATTACGTTTCGATTACTGAACATAAAGAATAATTGGCGCCCAATATAGTCAGTCTCACTGCGGCGCCGTATAAATGACAATGTTGCACCGCCTCATGAGCTGATACATCATAGCTATGGACGCTATGGAGCATGGCCGTACAAACGAAAAAAGAGCGCCATTAGCATATTTTTTAGACAGTACAGCATATTTTTTCAGAACAGATTTTAAAACTAAAAATAAAAAAGAAATAAGTCGGTGAGGTTTTGAAAAATGGTATTGCTGTTTTCATTTATTTTTGTGTTTTGCAACGTGCGATCTCGTTCAAAGAATTAATTCCCCTTTTGCGATTACGGTTTTTGCTGATTGTTGCTTTTATTCTGCATCAATATGAGTGCAAATTCAGCTTTTGAATTACGTCTTGTCTTGTTACTTGATGGCCCAGACTGGTTTAAGTATGGGGCATCGGTCTAAATATTTATATTTGCAGAGTGTTCGCTTTTTCCATCCAAATATGGATACAGACTAGTTCTTCAAACAAAACTATATTTATTGTCAATAACATTAAAAACATATAAAAACAAGATTAACTGACCACCGGTACCTCGGCATTCCTACACAGCCTCAACTTCAAATATAGCTACCTCCTAAAAATAACTATCTACGTGCCTATAACGCACAAAATGGCAAGGCATACTATTACATACGTAGAAGTGGGGAGCTAGAAGGAAGATTCATCGTAGGTGAGCCGGGTCGGCGAAAAACCTAAGTAGCGACCCGCTACTAGACAGAAACAAACAACCAAGGTTGCAAGTAAGTAAAGCGATAATTCAAGCGAAGTCTCCCAGTAAAGCTCACGCTTATATAGTAACGTAATTTGCATAACGATGCACAAGTGATGCCCCGCCCATACACGTGCCGAAGGCAGCAGCCAATCACGACGAGGCACGTTTCTCATTAGCATATCGGCACGCCCTCTAGCGGGCAAAAGCAAGCAATCTAATTACGTGCATCTAAGCTTCTATTAGATGGAGGAAAAGCAATGAAGGGGTAAGTAAGCAGGTGATAGTAGCGCTAATTCTATCATTGCCCCCCCCCCCCCCCCACTTAGC
This sequence comes from Uloborus plumipes, assembly GCA_038373865.1. NCBI lineage: Eukaryota > Metazoa > Arthropoda > Arachnida > Araneae > Uloboridae > Uloborus > Uloborus plumipes. The sequence continues at coordinate 10,784 of JAXGGA010024405.1, forward strand.
ACTTCATTAAACTTTAACAAGAAAAACGTTCTAATACGAAATAGTTTAAACTAAAGATACCTAATATATTTTTAAAAAATTTTTACCGGTATGTGGTCTTACAAACAATTTAACATATAAAAAATATCCTTTTAACAATATTAACTCGAACAATCTTGAAACAAACATTCTTCTCAATGGAACATCTCAAACAGGAACTGGAACTATAATAACTATGAACGTTCAAATTCCTAACTAGTCCTCAACTGGAATTATATCCAAAAAGTCCACATGCTCTTTATACAATCCTTTGAAGAGTCCAATCAAGAAAAACATCAACAATTAATCTGTAACAGAAAAACAAACAAAGTAATCTGTTCTAAAATCAGCATATGAAATTTAACAAGTGTATAGTCACGGTGAATTTTCATTTTGAGAAACTTTTGTAAAAATAAGTTCTATTACAATTTTTACATCACACGTTTCAAGAAAAATTTAGCACCTTTAGAAAAACATGACTATATACACTTTTACAGATTCTATTCATTTTAAAGAAAATTATTCTAATATGGACAGATACACTGTCAAAAGATTTTCACAAAAAATTCTTCATAATTGAAGTCTTATATCCAAAAAAAATTTTTCAATACCCCCATTCAAAATATTAAAGATTCCCTAACACATGAAAAAAATTCTTATTACAAAATTTGGTACATGTTTCATTATATCTAAGTTATTCAAAAACACATTCATTAAATCTTAATAACTCAGTTCGGGATAGGGGTTTTGTAAAAATGTCAGCACGGTTGTCTTTACTTCTAGTAAATTTAATTTCAAAAACATTCTTAAATACTAAATCTCTTACAAAAAACAATTTAACATCAATATGTTTTGACCTGTGATTTTCTATAGGTGACTTAACAAAATCAATAGCTGCTTGATTATCAACATGCATAATAGACTTAGCTTTAGTTTTATCAGTAACATTCAATTCAAAACATTCGTCTAAAATTCGATCAAACCAAAGGATTTCCTTCGCGGCTTCAGTTAAGGCCACAAACTCAGCCTCCATTGTTGAAAGGCTGACCATTCTTTCTTTGAAAGTACGCCATTCAACAGGAGCATTGTCTAATAGGACTAACTGCCCGCCAAGCGAAGTACGATCATCTCTATTGGATGCGAAATCAGCATCAGAAAAAACAATCAATTGAATTTTGTTACATTTTAAATTAAGCTTAAGGTCACTAGTATTTGAGATATATCCTAACAATTTTAACAAACCATGCCAGTGCAACATGCCAGGGTTACTTTTAAACTGGCTGAAAATATTCA
>JAXGGA010024406.1:0-12093 GCA_038373865.1 Uloborus plumipes
TTTTTACAGTATAATACAGCTAATTTTACAGAAATAAACTGAAAAATTGCTTACTTTATAGTTTATTGACTTGAATTTTACAGTTTCAAACTGGAACCTCTGCTGCCTGTATTATACTGTTGTTTTTACAAATAATACAGCTAAATTTTACGGCAGTAAACTGTAAAATTACGAACTTTACAGTAAGAAACTATAAAATTGCTAGTTTTACAGCTTATAACTGCATTTTACAGTTTTTAGAAAGAAAGAAAGATTTTACTCATCAGTAATAGTTAACATCAAAAATGACACCGCTTGCAGTTATTTTGTGCTTTAAATTCGGCTTCAAAAAAAAAAAAAAAAAAGACTAATAATTATTTCTCTCTTGCTTGTTGATAACGATCTGAACTTAATATAAAGTAGTTTTGAACTGTTCAAACTTTGCAAATAGCTCAATTAAGTACATAAAATTTTTGCTTTTCTTGTACTTGTTATCAGTACAGCTATTTCCCTACAAAAGGAGGAAATATTTGAAGAAGGAAGATACCACATCATCCTAAATATAACTACCAAAAAGGGTTTAATTTTAATTCAATAAAAGCAGTATGGGTGTGGGAGCTCTCTTAGTCTTGTCATTAGAACAAAACAAATTCCTTATAAAACACGTTTGATGCATCCATTGCCTTCGTACAACTTCCTTGTTCATGGCGTTTGATGTATCTATTGCCTTTCAACAAATTCTTTATAACAATGGCGTTTGATGTATCCATTGCCTTCCAAACAAATTCCTTATATATGGCCTTTCACGAATTCCATTGCTTCCCAACGAATTCTGTATTCATGCAAATCTATCCCCCTCACTACGCCACTGCCTGTGAATATGTCTACTTAGATAAGAGCCAACAAACAAGGATAAAAAAAGAGGGATCACATGCTTCAGGTCGCAACAAATGAGATCCGCGGGAAGTCCAGGTTTCTCATTTACTTTAAGTGAATCCTGCACTTTGTCCCGAAAGCCTGGGCAGCCTTTAACCGATGGCTTTGATGATAGGTATCAGCAGAGAAGACGAAGAAGAGGCAGGTTTTGAATCTTAAGAGCCCGATCACGTCAACTGTTCTGGCAATCTCTGACAGGATCTAAATGATGCCATCGGATCGCGCCGTGATTCAGCTGGGGATTGTCTGAGCCCAGAGAAGATTCAGTAAATGAAACAGTGGATGTTAGATGGTAGAGTGAAGTTGCAATTCCTCTTTTCGTTGCAAAACTGGTAAATACAGGATCGCTACAAAATGGTTCACTCATTTTCAAAAGACTATACATCCGAGAGGATTGCAGCCACTAGCACAACGATAAAGAGCGTATGAAAATAATCACAAACACATCAAGATTTGAAATTGTGTAAAATCAGGTGCTAATCTGAGAGCAATATTTTTTTAATGGCAACAAAACAGGAAAAGCGGTTCTTTTGTGTGTGTGTGTGTGTGTTCCTCCTGGTAACGTCCACGTCCAGCATTGTCCTGGAAATGTCCAGGTCCTCTCTCCACACACTCCAGGGTCCCCCGTACCTACCACAACTCGTGGTTTAACCGGGATAGGACCCCGAAGAGCGCTTTGTTCTTTTTTGAACCAAACCGATTGTCGAACAAACCCTTGGCTAATGTCCAGGTCCGTCATCACTGCCATATGGATGCTGTCCTTGAGTTTTTTCAATGCGCTTGGTACTGGGGACACATAGACAAAGCCATTAATATGCCCCTAAAGAACTGCAACAACAAATTAACACGCATATTGAAGCACAATTAAAAAAAAAAAACTTTTCTTGTTTTGTCGCCACTGAAGGTGTTCCTGAAATATCGATCATAATCTTGAAATTGTCAAAACGAGAAAAACCTGCTCATTACTGGTTGGACTAGTCATTCACCCTCTTATAACATTTTTAATGAAGAGAATGAAAAACTACAGGAAAAGCTTTCAGAATTACAAAAATTGTAACGGTTACATGTTGAAAAGGACTTCAGGGATACGTGGAAATTTAGAAGGTACTGGGACTTCGACCCCTCTGATTTCGAAATCCCACGTTTTTATGAACTGGTTGCTTATTTTAAACTTTATCAATCATTTTTTAAGTCTATAACTCCTAGATTCAATTCTTTAAAAGTCTGTATTTAAGAAGAAAAACTTCTTTGCTTTGATAAAATCCGGACAAACTTTTGAAAACAAATGACAACTTGACTCTTCTTTTACAAGAGCATGACACAAAAGTACAACTTACAGCAAAATTTTATGCTCCAGAAAGATAGAAAGAATGAAAAGCTTAGTCTTTACTGTCTACAGCACTACACCTACAGTGCATTATATATGAGGGAAAGTGTGTGTAAAAGTACTTAAATTGCACATCAAAAAAATGTGGGGAAAGGGATGCAGTGGAACCTCGATAAAACAAACTCAAAGGGGCCTTTAAAATCAATTCGTTTAAAATGTAGTTCGTGAAATTTAACTCGTGATAAATAAAACTGGTTAAAATTACTAAGTTTGAGTTTGTAGACATGCTGGAATGTCAGTTAAATTTAAAAAAACAACTTTTTTCAGCGTGCAAAACTTTAGACAATGATGAAGCCTACACAAGTGTTCATAAACACTCAGCACTCTAAGAACGTCTTCTTTGTGTTAGCACCGTCTTCACCCACCAATATTTCAGTTTCAAAAATCACCACAAGTGCGGTAATATACAGAATATTTCTAAACTCTTGGGTAAAACTTTAAGGGGTGATTGAAAACATCTTTACGAGCAAGAATCTGTAGGCACATATTGCAAGCGCAATGCTAACACACTACCTACACTCAAAGCCAGAAACTGACAGGTGTGAAACAAGTCACAAATTCACACGGCGATTTTACACAACATTTTAGTTTTTAAGAAAGATTTAAACCTGTTGCTGACATTTGCTGCCTGCATTTGTTGCTACACGTGTTGCAATGACAACGCCTCGATCGTCGTTACAACGCGCCATTCCGCCAACCGTTCGCCGATCGCTGATTGGCACTTGCGATGCTTTGATTTGCGCTACAAGTCACAATTTTAAACGACCTCCTTATTATTTTCTAAAAAACTAAAATATTGTGTAATAATTTTGTGACCTGCTTCACACCTGTCAGTTTCTGGCTTTGTGCGCATGTAGCGCGTTAGCATTGCGTTTGCAATCATATGTGCCTATATATTCTTGCTTGTTTAGACGTTTTCTATCACCCCTTAAAGTTTTGCCCAAGAGTTTAGGAACACCCTGTAGTTTGTTTCCATTGACCCATCTACGGTACCATCTACCCCAACCAACTTCCTTATTTCAAACATTAAAACGAGGCTAAAAACATGATCTGTTAATTTCGCCTTTCAAGAAGCAAAAGTTTTGGTATGATCAGACAAGATTCGGAAAACAGCCGATGATTGATTTTTTCCACAAACTAAGTAATGAAATTGAAAAAAAGTAGTCAAGCAGCAGTCGCTCTTACCACCGAGAGAAATATTAATGGAAAAGTGTTCCGCAATTCGGCAGTTAATGAGCTGAGGACACTCTCGGTTAATTGGATTCGACAACACCCCTGCCGGTGGCGAACCACACAGAGGAATCATTTGCTGACAGATTATCACTTTCCCTTTAGGCCACTCGGGGAGCTAAGTGAAAAACTCGTGGGAGTTTTCGCCTCTAAGAGCGTGTGAAATCATAACGTACTCCTTAAAGCTTCTCAAGAAGCAAGGGCGGATCTAGAAATTTTGCAACGGAGCGGCAATTGATTTTAATTAAAAACATATTCCTACATATCCTGGTTTACAAATGTGAATACAACCGTTTCAGTCTGTAACTCCGAAATATTTCCGAAGTTTTGACCCGAATTCGTCCCCTCTTTCTAAAAGCATCGAAGGTCAGCTAAAATGGCGTTTTTGAACTTTCATATCGAAAAATTATGGGAGAGAAAAATCACGGGGGTGGAGGCCTAGAACCCTCCTCTTAGAACTTAAAATTTCTGTTTTCTGCCGCAAAATTTTGAAAATTATTTACTTGCAATGAAACGAAAATTATTTCAAATGATATTTATCGTCTTGAAAAAGTAACGTCAAAAATTTTAAGTATTTTTAACAACTAATTTCAAACGGAACTCTATTCAAATTTTGTTGAAGTGCTCATTCATAAACGCGGGCGCATTGAATATTGGTTTTTCTGGATGAAAAATGAATTTTCATATCACGATCAGCAAGTCTGTTGCGGTATTTTTCTTTTTCTTTTTTTAACTCAAAAGTTGAGAACTATGTTTCAGACAGATATTAGTTTCAAATAGTGGACAAGGGAGAAATGCCTTTCGTGACAATTGAGTATAATCATTCCTTGAGAAACACCAGAATTTAGTTAATTTAAATTTGGGTGACAAGAACGAATTGGAATGCTGTTTTAGCACAAGTTTCGCATACTTGTACTGGTATAATTGAAGATCAAAATTGACAACAAATGAAATATTAATTCACTATTAATTTAAAAACTTTTTTTTGTTTTTCGTTCGGAAAATACTGATCAAAAGTTTCACTTAGAAGTTAATTTTCAATGACTTTTTAGTCACATTTTTGAATTGAGAGAAAGAATCCAAGTTTGCGGGATCTAGATAGTACCACGTGATTCCTCGAAACAGAAGTTAGGAAACGCTGTGTCAACAAGAACTATAAGATTAAATCGATATATATATAAAAATAGATGTAATATTTGTTTGATTGTAATTTTGCTCCTTATAGAAATCCAGTTTTCTTTGGATTTTCATCAAACTTGGCACAGAGGTTCCTTGGTGCAGTAGAATTCACATAGGTGGCGTTTTGAAATTTAAAAAAAATCCAAAAAATTCAAAATTCAATTTTTTTAATCTCAAAATGGCCATTTTCTTTCAATTTTGAATAGATAGAGTAATAGAGATGTCTTTAAGCATACAAATTGATAAAATTAAATATATTTAAATATGAGTATTTTCCAACGAAGATTACGATTAACAATGAATTATCCATTTTAAGCTCACCTACTTCATTTTAGCATGAAATAAGTTCAAAACAATTTTCATTAGCTATGTTGTATTAATAAGCACCCGGGCAACGCCGGGTAATAAGCTAATTAAAAATAAATAAAAACCGATCCTGATTGCCGACCTCATGTTAAAACGAACTTCGCTGGTCAGAGACCATTGTAAATTTAAATACACTTCATTGGGGCATGATAGTGAGCACGGAAAAGGAAAGAAAATCCTTACGAGTAAAATTTGCAAAACTAGAAAGCAACTTAACCTGACACTGGACGTCACTGCGGGCAGAGCCAATAAGAGCTCACAAGCAGTCAGCGATCTCCTCTAGTTCGCCAAGTAGGCTGTGACGTTTTATCTACCTCGTTTTTCATAGGCTAACGTCACGCAAACGTCACGCGGACGTCACGATGTTGTTGTCAAGAAACGTTGCAGAGTAGTATAGTCACGAAAGCAGAATAAAACCGAAAATTGAAAATCCCTTTTGAAATCCTTATATACTAAAATCAATTACAAGTACTTTCATTGTTAACAAATAGAAATCGGCAAAAGATAACCATTTTAAACCATTTTCTTTTCTTGTCGGCCAACAATGACTTCGGTTTCCAATTGCGTAACTATAAGTAGGACCTGATTATGGCACAGGCCAACTAGGCCTGGGGCCTCATCTTCCTAAGGAGCCCCTAATTTTCTAAAAGCTGATCCACGGCATTAAAGAATTATGTATTTTCAAGAAAAAAAATTATGATTCATAAATTGAAAAATAAAAATCTCCTTTGCTACTTAAGTGTCAGTTTTTATAAGAGTCAGGCAGGTCAGATACATACCATTTTCGATTTCGCTCAAAATTTTGCATCCTTAAAAAGGCAGAACATAGAAGGAGGCCTCCAAAGTATTGTCGGCCTTGGGCCTCACTTTTAGTCAGCCGGGCCCTGACTATAAGGCTTAACCGCATTTGCTAAAAAACGGTATAATTCGACATCTATATAACATGGAGGTTTAGAACACATTCTATCAGACGCAGACAAATTCTCTTTCTTTTGGTACTATTGTTTTAAATTTTCAAGCATGTTTTCACTTCAAAAATCGCGAAAAACGTTTTAAAGGTTTTTAATATATCTTCGTTAAGTAAAGCCATCCGAAGACGCGATCTAGCTAAGAACACTCTCGATTAACTTTTCTTTCAAACAACAAAGAACTTCAAAATCGGTCCATCTGTTTAGGCGCTAGAGTGCCACAGACAGATACACAGATCGACTAATACATCAAACTCATAACCCCCCATGTTGCTTCCAGGAGTATAAATATAAATTAGTCCTAACAAAAGAAAATTCAAACCAAATTTCAAAATATTTCCTGACTATTGTAAAAAAGTACTTCGTTGTAACTCGGGATTCACAGATAAGCAAATTGGGAGATTACTGATTAATCGGCTAAGCCGATTAATGATCAAGATGGTTATTTTTAATACTACCAATTTCACTATCACTGTTTTCTTTCTTTCTTTTACAGTTCCGATTTTAGAAACAGTAACTAATTAGTAATTTTTTTGAAAAAAATATATTTTTTCTTATTTTCCTCATTTTCCACAAAATAATTTCAAATGTTCATCCAATTTCTTTGAACAATTTTCATCTTATTGTTTACAAAATTACAGTAACACATAACATAATTAACACATTGTTAATTATGCTTCCTTTCCATGACAATTAAAAAAATAGGGGGATGGTGTTGTGCGTATAACTTAGGGGGGGGGGGGCTTTCAATTTAAATTTATTTTTCCATTATTTGAAGCCATTTAATTCAGGACTTTTATTTTTTGTGAAAATTAGAGTTTATCTAAAAGCAGCTAAGTATCGACGCATGAAAAACGTTGCAAAATTTTCTGTAGGTGTATATTTATTCATTTTTTAAAAAATTTATATCAACTGTGATAATAATTCTTTTACACTACGCTCTTTGAATTATTTGTTTTGTTTTAATTACGCTTTAATTAGTTTCACATGTGGGTTTGTTTGTTTGTTTGTATGTATGTATCTCTGAATAAAAGATAAAATTCACGTTCTTTGCAAATATAACAGTAATATATTTAATACTATTATCAATACTAAAGGCTAAACTATATTACATGTTGATGCATCATAAGTGCATGTAAACTTAGCGGGTATTCAATAGTTTTGAAAATATCAGTGTACCTTTTTAGTTTGATTACTCTAAAAGCGTATTTTTTAGTTTTTTAAACTATAATTTAAATTATTACTAACTACACTTTCGTCCTACATGTTATACTTTTGTTTGCAAAAAAATATTTATTTCTTGCTTATAAATTTATTCATCGTAGTTTCTTGTTTAAGGAATACTAAAAGTTTAAAAAATAAGTTTCCCTTGGTTCATCGGCAAAATTTGACTGAATGAAATACCCATGGTTTCGCATTCCAATTTAAAAGTTCGAGAATTTAATTATTCCTAATACTGTCGCATGAAGACCAGCGGTGAGGGTTGTCTTTTGATATTCAATTCAGTTTTACGCTCTGTATGAGCTAGTCTTTTAGATTTTACTCTGTACTTTCATACTATAGTAAGGATTGCAGAAAATTACATTCATTTACTGTTAATAAAATTAAGCATTATAATTTCTCGGTGAAGGTTTTCTTTAAAAAATAATATTAGAAAAATATTTTTCCCGCCAACTAATCGGTAAAATTTTGCCGAATCGGTAAAGTAAGCAATTATGGCCAAATAATCGGTGCATCTCTAATAAGGATAATTATAATGTTAATGAGGACAATAATGATAATAATGCTGATGATAATGACGAGGAGAAAGATAATAATGTTGATGATTGTTAAAATAATGATGGTTAAAATTAAAATTATATTAATTATAATGATGATGAGAATAATAATGCTGATTATGATGATTATTATTATGATACGAATAGTGATAAGAATAATCTTGATTAAAATAATCGCGATGAGAATATTAATGATGATCATTATCATCGTATTATTTTTTTAGACAAGAATGATGCTACTTCTAATGATGTTGATAACGATGATGTCAATGATATTAATGATGATGACAACAATGAAGTGATAATGTTAATAGGAATGGTGATAATGATAAACTGAATGACAATACTGATGATGATAATGAATGTAATGCTGGTAATTATGACGATAATAATAGAAACTTTGATGATAATGATGATGAGAATGACAATGTTGCAGATGATGATGATAAATATAATACGAATGGTGATAATAATAAGAATAATCTTGATTAAAATAATCGCGATGATAATATTAATGATAATATTTATCGAAGATACTACTTTAAAAAATGAAAGTAATGAAAGAAGATAACAAAGATGACGTTGATAGTGATGATGCTGATGATGATAACAATGAAAGTGATAATGTTAATGAAATGATAATGATAAAGAGAATTACAATACTGATGATGAAAAAATAATGATAATGATGGTTAAAATTAAAATTTCATTAGTTATAATGATGATGAAAATGATAATGTTGATTATGATGATTATTATCATTATACGAATAGTGATAATAAGAATAATCTTGATTAAAATAATCGCGATGAGAATATTAATGATGATCATTGTCATCGTATTATTTTTTTAGATAATAATGATGCTACTTCTAATGATGTTGATAATGATGATGTCAATGATACAAATGATGATGACAACAATGAAGTGATAATGTTAATTGGTATGATGATAATGATAAACTGAATGACAATACTGATGATGATAATGAATGTAATGCTGGTAATTATGATGATAATAATAGAAATGTTGATGATAATGATAATGTTGCAGATGATAATGATAAATATAATACGAATGGTGATAATAAGAATAATCTTGATTAAAATAACCGCGATGATAATATTAATGATAATATTTATCGAAGATACTTTAAAAAATGAAAGTAATGAAAGAAGATAACAAAGATGACATTGATAGTGATGATGCTGATGATAACAATGAAAGTGATAACGTTAATGAAATGATAATGACAAACTGAATTACAATACTGATGATGAAAAAATAATGATAATGGTAATTATGATATTAATGATAATAAAGTTGATTATGATAATTATGATCTTGATGATGGTTAAACACGATTGGGATGGTGATGATGCTAATAATGATGAAAATGTTAATTCCATAGTAACAATTAAGTTGACGATAATAATGGTAGTAAAGATGATACTTATTATAGATGCACCAATAAGCAAATTGGCAGATTAACGATTGCCGATTAATCGGCAGAGTCAATCACTGATCATTGTGATAAATTTTACTACTGTTGATTCCGGCCTCAGTCTTTCTCCTTTTACAATTTCGATTTTTGAAATAGTTACTTATTTGTTTCTGATGGATGATTTATTTCTCTCCATTTTCCTAATTTTTGCAAAATAAATTCAAAATTTCACGCAATTTGAGCTAAGTTTCATATATTGTTTAAAAAGTAACATTATGTTAACTAGATATCAAAATTTAAAAAATAGGGATAAAGTTGAGGTGATCCCGTTATTTAGGACAATTTTTAATTCAAATTTATTTTTTGACTATCAGCAACATTTTATATTTGTGTATGTTTATTCAAAGAAAAGTAATTTATTAAAAAATATATATTTACTGCAAGGATTATTTTTCACACTTTGTTTTTTAAATTTTTTGTTGTGTTTTTACTCACTACTCCTTTCGTACTAAATGTTATACTTATCTTTACAACTATTTTTTTTCGGTTCAATAAACTTTTTTATGATAGTTTTTTGTTCAAGGCATAATTAAAGTAATTTTTTTTCAAACACATTTCAAGACAAAATTTGGCTGATTAAAAACAAAATGAAATAGTTATGCTTTTCACATTCCAATTAAATGAAAATAAGCTACAAGGGTTATTATTAAACAATCCATTCAGTTTTGAGCACTTTCTGAACCATTTAAATATTTGTTTGATTTTTATTTTATGTTTTCATACCACATGTTATAATGTGATGTTTGCAAAAAATTACATTTACTTACTGTTATTAAATTTATTTATCAGTTTCTTGATAACGGACACTTAAAAAAATATTTTTATAATATTTTTCCTCCGATTAATCGGCAAAATTTTGCCGATTATGGTCGATTAATCGGGATGCACCGATTAATCGGCAATACCTAGTTGTAACGAAATTTTACGTGTGCACAGTTTTATTCTTGCACAGAAGAGCACAGTTTTGTTCGTGCGGTAATGATTTAAAACAGAGTCAGACATTTTGTAAAAGAGGTTCGCCTTTCTAATATTACGCATTGCTCGTTGGCAACATAAATGTTTTAATTCAGGAGCAACGAAACTAATTACTTGATACGTTTTATCAATGAATGAACTGAAATAATGATGAACTCCTTCTGATAAGTATTAGTTTTAAAATATGTAAGTTTCTGCCAGCAAAAATTTCTGCTTTTCCACTGTTTTTTTAACCTCTGACGCAACAAGGAAGGGTTTTATAAGTGTGATGGGTCTGTATTATATTTATGCATCTGTGTCGCTCTAATGATTAAAAGGGAGGTGATGTGAAAATTTTGCAATAACACACTTTTTACCTTGGATGAAAGGTGATAAGGTAATGTTTTTCATTCTGAAAGATTTTCTACATATTAAAAAAAATTGTCACATATCACCTTTATTCACTTGTCCCTTCAATTGTGTTTGTGAATTAACACAATTGAATACACACTAATTTGAATTTGTGTTATTCGGCGAAATTCAAATGTCACATATCACCTTTATCCACTTGCCCCCTCAAATACAAACCTATAAAACGTTTTTCGCGATATTTGAAGTCAAAAGATGCTTGAAAATGTAAAACAATAGCATCAAAAGAAAGAAAAAACATCTTCTGAGTCTGATAGAATGTGTTTGCAATTTCCACGTAACAGAAAACTCGAAAGGCGTACAAAGAAAGAAACCTCAATTATTTTAAATATTAACCTAGTTATGCCCAATAGCCTAAAAACGGGACGCTTGTTAGTTACTGAATACAAAAATAAAACCTGTAATGGGTATATCATTTTACTAAAGCTGTTTTTCACAAGTCAAATAGTCCTTCTTCTTGAGAAAACCAGTTAGAGCCACTATTTGGACATCAGAGTTTGTTTATTAACAGCTATTTTCAAACAAATCAGTCAGGCAAGGATCCAGCATAAGTAGCCACAGAAAGTAAGTTTTTTTTTTTTTTTTTTGCGGACTTATTTTGCATAAAATTAAACTATCTTGGAATGATTTGCTTAAAATTGAGCACAGATGTCTTCTGTAATGTTACTTTGCAAAAGTAAAGTCAAATAAGGTCGTATTTCACTCACATATCTGCAAAATATGCCATAAACAGGACGTTAAATAATTTAATAAATATGGCAACGGTGAACTATTTTAAGCCTAAAATATATGTAAACCATTACAAGAGTTTTAAGCAGATAAAAATTGAAAAAAATTGTTAAAAAAAACTTGGGCATAAATGGGTTAATCTGTTGCCAATTTCTATTTGTTAACAATTAAAATACTAGTAGTAATTGATTTTAGTATAAGGATTTTTAATTTTTCTTCTTTATTCTGCGTTTAAGACGAGCAAATTTTACTTGTGAGGATTATCTTTCCTTTTCCGTGTTGACCACCTTCCTCTCATAAACAATTAAATGTATTTAAATTTAAAATGCTTTCTGACTAGTGAAGTTCGCTTCAATATGAGGTCGGCAATCAGGGTCGGGAGTCTTTTTAATACGCTTTTATTAGTTTCACATGTGGGTTTGTTTGTTTGTTTGTATGTATGTATGTTTGTTCCTTATACAATTCCAGTTTTCTTCGGATTTTCATCAAACTTGGCACAGAGGTTCTTGATGCACTAGAATTCACATAGGTGGGGTTTTGAAATTTTTAAAGCATCTGAAAAGCTCAAAATTCAAATTTTTTTGTCTCAAAATGGGCATTTACTTTCAATTTTGAACATGAATAGTAATAGAGATAAACTTTTAATCATACATA
>JAXGGA010024407.1:0-12092 GCA_038373865.1 Uloborus plumipes
CACTTTCAATTACAGTCGACGCTTTTTATAACGACCACACATTGTAGAGACCATTCCATTATAACGATCAGTAAGACAGACCTCAACTTTATGATTATATACTTTATGTAAATTTGCTTTCGTTATAACGACCTTTCTGTATCGTTCAGTCCAATATTGCAACAAAATTCAATGGACAATATTTTAGAAGAAGATAATAAATTCGGCAAAAAACAGAGTTTTCCAAAATTTTCATAGTGAATGAAACTTAATCTTTCGATAAATTAATTCCAGATAATTGCATGAGATAAAAGATATATTGTTGCTTTAGTTTAATGTTTTGTCACCAGAGCAACTTCAATTATTTTCTCTGTAAAGCAGTGGTGGGTGGTGATTTACATGTATATAATGCACATTATCATACTAGGATAGGAAATAAGATTTAAAATCAAAGATTCTGGGAGTGGTTTCAGTCCGCCATACTCACTTCTGCTGCCCACCGAAATTTCAATTCTGGCATTTGGAGTATAGTAGATTCTCGTTTAGGTGTGAATTAAGAATGTACTAGGTGACCCGTGCGGAGTTCCGCAAAAAAAAAAAAAAAAAAAAAAAAAAAAAAAAAAAAAAACCCTAAACTTAAAATTGAGTTATTCAGGTTCAAAGATTTCAGTCCTCGATTGGATGTGTTAGATTTGGTGTCTTAGTTTCGCTCCCCTGCTAAGGCGGTTTACTGCCGTCGTTCTGACAACTTTTCAAAGAGATCAAAGACACGTTCACTTTTACAACTACTACAAAAGTGATACCCTATATTAAAATCAAATACCCAAGGCTACTACTAAACTAAATACTAACGTTATCGCAAAACTACCATAGTATTTTGAAACAATAAAAGTTACAATTAAGGTTTACCGAGCTAAGCCTTGGCTTGAAATGTCGCATTTAAAATTGATTTGAACAACAATGGTATAACGATTTTACCGGTTGAGCAAAAAATTTAACTTTTTCAAACTTCAATCGCTTATAAGTCGCTTAAACGTGGATTTTCGAGATTCTCGTTACGCGGCGCTAGCGGAGAAACGCTCTAAAGAACGCATTTTTTTTAATCTTTCGAATGAAATCAAAATGGAGACGATACGACAATTATTTCGCTAGATAGAGTCAGTTTTGTGCCCAAAAATTGAAGTTCGAATAAAAAACGAACCGACACTTTTTAGAGGGTGGGTCTAATTTTCGTCAATAGCCCGCGGGATAAGCTTCAAAATCATAAATTTTCTTGCAATTCGATAAAGAAATGAACGAGTTTCGACCGGGTATAGGATTCGGCTTAGAGAAATAATATATGGAGATTGATTAATCGATAGTAATCGGTAATTGGCCACTGAGCAGATTATTTCTAATTGGCCAAATTTTAGCTTACTCGGATGAAAATTATTTTTTAGTTGAAATTACTTTTAATATTACTAGGACTATGCTGAAAAATAATTTATTTTCAACGTTTTACCGCACAAAAATTGAGAAATACGGCAGACACGTGGTGTGGGCAGGAACTCAGTTTTCATACGAAAAGTATTTGTTCAATTTTTTTTAATGCTGAATGAATTCATAAACAATAAATAAATGTTGTTTTCAACAACATAGGGCAATATATACAGGGCAATAAATAAACAAATATTAAAACGAAAAGAAAAAAAAAAAAAAAAAAGGCATGGAGACCTAGTACCTTTTAAATTATCATGATTCGAAATTAATCGGTTAATTATTTCCTATCGATAAATCGATAATCCGTCAATTTGCTTATCGGCGCATCCCTAGAGCACTTTTTCTTCCATGGCTTACAGTTCCTCATAACAAAGTTTAACGTTTAAGAAAAAAAAAATCGCACAAAAAAATTATTAAGTCCGTTGCCCCTCTCATTCGGCACTACAACTGGGCTAGAGAGGAGGTAGGGGAGGTCATGTCATCCTCTGCTGGTAAACAAACGGGGCGAGGTCGAGCGTTCGCTTTTTTTCGGAGGAGGGTGCAAGGCCGGCCGCTCACTCCCCTTCGCGTTCGCGGGCCTTGAACTCGAGTAACCTGGGGTAACCCCGGGTCAGGGCCGAGCGACCGCGGATGGCCCGGAGAAAGTGAAGGGACGGGGGGCGGCCGCCAGTTCAATACCGATCGTTGAACCGCCCTCAGTCTCAATGCCGTGTTTCAAGGGCAGAGATGCGCGGAACGGGTCGCCGGCGGATAATGCGCCGGGGAAGGGACTTCGGCCCTTCGGTTTTTGTCGGATGGCATTGGCGGCCGCTGTTTGCTCCTTTTCGTCTCAATAACAAGGCGCGGGGCCGAGGGGAGAGGCGAGGGAAAGGGCCGACCAAGGCCAACTTATTTTTTTTTTCGGGGAAGCTTTTTGCCTTTCACTTTAAAATGGATTCGTCCATGAATGTTGTTAGGGCCTAAGGTAGATTGGCCCAGGATTTCAGGAGGTTTGGACTAATTTATTGTTAAATCAATTTGTTGAAATTTGATTGAAATAGGTTGAAAAAAAATATTTTCACGCCCCCTCCTTCCGAAAAGACAAACAATTTTGCGTCACAATTTATCAAAACGTCATGATCAGGGCGTAAAAAATAAATCTGGGTCTCTATGCAACAGCACTGCCGGGTCCAAGTCGAAACGATGATATTGATACATCTACCCCAAAACATCGCACTTTTTAATGCATATATTCCTGAAAAATGAACTCTAAAAAAGGTTTTAATGCTAGAACTAAGTTCACAGTAATCAATTCATTAATTAAGAAAACTTTTGAGATGCCGAAAAGCTAATAATAGTATTTATAGCTAATTATTACAATTCCAAATTAAGTAATGCAAAGGGAGAAATAACTCATGTATTTAAAATATCAAAAATTGAAACGTCAATACAAGATAATTGATATAATATTGGAATATCTGATAAAATTCTATCTGAATAATACAAAAACGTAAAGTTATTAAATAATTAATGTGAATCAATAAGAGCAATTCGTAAAAAACTTCAAAGCTGATAATAACATACACAAACACACACACAAAAAAAAAAAAAAGAAGAAGAAGAAGTAGAAAAATAAAGTGGAGAGAAAAGGAAATGAATGTATTACATTATTGAATGTTTTCGTAAGTACACTTGCTTCAAACGAAATTACATGGAAGAATTGTACAACATATAACTCAAATTATAAAATTAGAGTTTTTTTTTAAATTAACGACTTATTGAGAGCGGGGAACAATATTATAGGCTCATATAAATTGCAGGGGGGACAATATAATAGGTTCATACATATTGCAAAGGAAAACTATAAGTTAAAAAAAAAACTCATGCTTATGTTTGGGGAAAAAGTAAGGATGACTCAATATTCTGCAATATAAGCTTTTATCATAACTACGAATATTTTTGGCTCAAATATAAAATATCGAAATAAAAAAAAACAATAGAACGCAACACATCGATGTTAGCAAAAACAACATTGACCTTCAAACACCGATCGTTTAACAAAAACATCACTTGTCTCGAAATAACGCTAGTAAGCTACCCTGTAAATGTTGTTTCATGACACAAGTAGTACACACGCAGTGAAGCGTTTCTCAGCTGAAACCTCTGCTGCTAATATTATACTCTTATTTTTACAGTATAATACAGCGAATTTTTTGATAATAAACTGTAAATTGCTAATTTACAGTTTAATACCGTGCATTTGACAGTTTTAAACTGAAACCTCTGCTGCCAGTATTATTCTGCTATTTTTACTGTACTGCTATTATACTGTAAAAATAACAGTATAATACAGCTAATTTTATGGTAATAAACTGTGATAAATTGCAAATTTTACAGTAATAAACTGTACATTGCTAACTTTAGAGTTTATTGTTGTGCATTTTAGTTTTAAACTACACTAGATAGCAACTTAACTTGACACTGAACGTCACTACGGGCGGAGCCAATGAGAGCTCACAAGCAGTCAGCGATCTCCTCTAATTCGCCAAGTAGGCTGTGACGTTTTATCTAGCTCGTTTTTCATAGGCTAACGTCAAGCAAACGTCACGATGTTTTTGTCAAGAAACGTTGCAGTGCAGTATAGAAACCTATACTGTAAAAGCAAGTTTATTTTTTGCAGTGTTTGTCTCAAACGCGTTTTTAAAATATTTGTTTATTTCTCCTCATAATACGACTTTCGCCCTACGTTCGAGGCTCGAGGGTTGCGCAAGACCTAACAACTGCGAGGGCCGCTTTCAGTTATGAACACATATTAGCATCTGCAATGACAAAGAAAACAGCCTCAACCTTGAAGGTTGGAGGTTAGAGTGATTACAATTGAAGGAAAGCGAACTTGAAATCGGACTTGACCGCTGCCATCATTGAAGGCCGATGATGCTGACTGGTTATGAAATTCGGAACACGTAATTTATGTTTCATTGTTTCGTGATACAATAATGATGTAAATAATGGAAAAAATACATTTCATTATTATTTTTAGACAGAAGCGATAGTACAACTAATTTGAAAGGTTGTCTATGAAAATGAACAAGGCTGATGCTTAGATAAACACGTCATCAAAGATGCTCAAAATATTCACTGCTAAAGTTTCAAAACAATTTATGAAATGATCTAATCACTAAATTTTACATGGCTGTATTAACTTAGTGAGAATACGAATTCGGGTAAAATATATTAACAAGAAAATATTAAGCGCATTATCATCACTAGTACTGTAAAACAAATTATAGAGTCAGTAGTAGCACAAATAGTAACTCCGTTCCTCCCGCGGCACGAAGGGGGAAGGGAGGGGGGCACAATCCAGAAATAGTACCACTATGAGTAACAATGAAAAAACGGAGGGGAAAATATGCATAGGGGTCATTCCTTAATGACTAACGTAACATTCAGAGCTGATTTTCTAACTGTTTTTACTTGTAACTTAAAGGATAAAAAATATTTTTTAGTTATGCTGGTGGATTTACAATGTACATGGTATCTATGTATCATTTCTGCTAAGAATTTAAAATAAAGTTACTGACAGTAGACATTTTTTCAACCAAAATAGCAGCGTGACTAACGTAACATTTTTGCAACCCTGAAAATTAATGCTCATGCTGTGAGGCGAAAATTTCTCAAAGTCAGCAAGTGTTAAAAATTGTAAAATTGGCTTTTAAAAACATAAAACACATTTATTAAATCTTAATTTTTTTTAGTCTTAAATGTCGCTTTTACTCAAGATGGAGTGTGACTAACGTAACGTGACTAGCGTAGCCATCGAATAACAAGCAGTAAACGCACTACAAATTATTTACTATGGCTAATCTCAGTGATAATTTCAATACTTTTTCAATTTTTTAAAACTTATTATGCTTATTATTTATTTATTTATTTATTTTTTGATACTTTTTTCTTTTCGGCATTTTTTTTTTTCTTCGGCTGAGGTTGACATTTCTATGGAATGATTCCTATACCTTTTCATCGTAAACAGGGGATTTATGGCGCGCAAGTTGCGCCATCAAAAATTTTTTTGGGGGGGGGGGGGGGGGGGGGGATTTTTTTTAACTTATTTATTTACTTATTTAAAATTATTTATTAATTTTATTTTTTTCAATTTAAATTTATTTATCAACTTTTATATTTAATTTTTTTTTTCATTTTTTTTTTTCATTTACGTTTTTTTTTTTTTTTTTTTTTTTTTTTTTTTTTTTTTTTTTTTTTTTTTGTGCGAAGTTAATATCGAAAAATATTAACTTCTTTTTCGAACGATTTGTATCTGAATTGTTTGCTGAGTAATTAGAATAAAAACTGCTAAGCGGGGGGGAAAAAAAGATACGCTATCAATTCAACTTCAGCATTACCACTGACACCATAACAAATCTCGGCTCAAATGCAAAATAGGAACTTCCAGCCTAAAACATTATTTATTAGTGGCGCCTGGAACTCGTTATTTGCGCGAGTGTATTAGCTGCTGTATTTCACCCTAATAGACAAATAACATCAACAAAAATGACATTATATATACCGTTTTACAACTACAAAAATTATGCAGTTTTTTCTGCTCCGAAAGTCATTAGCTACGGGTATTTCCAACGTTTGATTTTATTATTTTTATTACATTATTATTTTTTTTTACACTTCAGTTCAGTTTTAATCTTAACACTAGATGATAAAGATTTCTCAATGCGGGAGTGTCACAGTTTCTGCCTACCGTAATGTTGCCATATTAATGTGAGATGCGCTGTTATCGACTATTTTTGTAGCAGTTTGTCGCGTTCATAGTAAAATGGCGGTTCAAGTTTTTGTGAAATTTTGAAAGAAATCCTTCGAAGATGCCTAGAGCTCTTAAAACTTCGTTCAAATATAAATATGTAGAAGTACTTTGCAACACTGTGCACAGACAAGACAAATGGACTGAACATTGTCGCAAAAAACATGCATATAAATTTAGAAATAATATTAATATCAAGTACAAAGTTGTAGCTGTTAAGAAAGGCAGTAGTACTTGGGATAAAGCGACTAGTAACACGGGTGCAGGCTCCATTGTTTCAACGGTGACAATGACAAATATACAAAATGCACCATCAACTTCACGGTAAGATTTATATTAAACATTCCTTGTAACAGTATTTTAAAACTATCTTACTTTGTTAATTATTTGATTTCAAAAAGGTACACTTTATATCTTAATATATAAAAATTACGTGTCCCTGTGTTTGTGGCCAATGGACTCCTCAGCTAATGAACCGATTTTAAACAAATTTTACACGCAGTTTCAGTTTGGTCCAACTTAAATGATAGGATAGTTTTTATCTCAATTTAGGACCGCAATATATTTTTTATTGCAAATTATGTATTTAGCTACCAGCTTTTCTGTGCTCTTGGCTAAGCCTTTTTACTAAGCCTTTTTTGACACCTCCATGGCTGAGCGACATAAAGCACACGTTCTGGCAGCTTCTGGAGCGCAGTAAACGAGCAATAATCTTTCTTATCTTAATATATAAAAATTACGTGTCCCTGTGTTTTTGGCCAATGGACTCCTCAGCTACTGAACCGATTTTAACCAAATTTTACACGCAGTTTCAGTTTGGTCCAACTTAAATGATAGGATAGTTTTTATCTCAATTTAGGACCGCAATATATTTTTTATTGCAAATTATGTATTTAGATACCAGCTTTTCTGTGTTCTTGGCTAAGCCTTTTAACTAAGCCTTTTTTGACACCTCCATGGCTGAGCGACATAAAGCACACGTTCTGGCAGCTTCTGGAGCGCAGTAAACAAGCAATAATCTTCCTTACCTTAATATATAAAAATTACGTGTCCCTGTGTTTGTGGCCAATGGACTCCTCAGCTACTGAACCGATTTTAACCAAATTTTACTCGCAGTTTCAGTTTGGTCCAACTTAAATGATAGGATAGTTTTTATCTCAATTTAGGACCGCAATATATTTTTTATTGCAAATTATGTATTTAGCTACCAGCTTTTCTGTGCTCTTGGCTAAGCCTTTTTACTAAGCCTTTTTTGACACCTCCATGGCTGAGCGACATAAAGCACACGTTCCGGCAGCTTCTGGAGCGCAGTTAACAAGCAATAATCTTTCTTAATATATAAAAATTACGTGTCCCTGTGTTTGTGGCCAATGGACTTCTCGACGACTTTACCTTTACAGCATTTCATTGAACTTAAAACGATTTTTACTAATTAGACCGCAAATATTTTTATGCAACGCATGTTTCTACAGTTTCTGGTTCTGCAACTTTAACAAGCTTACATATGGCTGAGCGACAAGCACCTTTAGCTTCTGCCTCTATCTTCTCAATATATTACGTCCGGGGGCAGGACCCGCACAATATACCATTTTAGTTTCAGTTCGTCCAAAATGATATGTATTTTTAGCTCATTACCAGCATTTTTTATGCTTGTATGTCGCTTTTCTTGGCTAAGCCTTTTTACTAAGCCTTTTTTTTTTTTTACACCTCCACGGCTGAGCGACATAAAGCACACGTTCTGGCAGCTTCTGGAGCGCAGTAAACAAGCAATAATCTTTCTTATCTTAATATATAAAAATTACGTGTCCCTGTGTTTGTGGCCAATGGACTCCTCAAATACTGAACCGATTTTAACCAAATTTTACACGCAGTTTCAGTTTGGTCCAACTTAAATGATAGGATAGTTTTTATCTTAATTTAGGACCGCAATATATTTTTTAATGCAAATTATCTATTTAGCTACCAGCTTTTCTGTATTCTTGGCTAAAATTCTTAAAACATACCCGGAATGCTACCACATAATCTGCGGTTAAAAATTGGTTCACCCATAGTTCTTCTACGTAATTTAAATCCACCGAGATTATGTAATGGTACGCGTTTAGTTATTAAAAAAATCACCGGGAACATTATTGAGGCAATCATTTTGACAAGCAAGTTTAAATATGAAGTAGTTCTGTTGCCACGTATCCCAATGACACCGTCAGAATCTTCAATACCCTTCAAAAGGCTACAGTTTCCCATTCGTTTAGCTTTCGCCATGTCCATTAATAAGTCCCAAGGACAAACAATGTCAATTTGCGGTTTAGATTTAGAAAATCCATGTTTTTCGCATGGGCAACTATAGGTCACTTGCTCCCGTGTGGGAAAACCGTCCAATCTATTTTTGTTTACAAGAGACAGATTAACAAAGAATATTGTGCACCGATTAGTGTTGAGTTAAACTGAAATTTAAAATGCTTATAATTCAAAAAATAACAAATAATATTGTTTAATTATCTACCCTGCCTACATCATTAAAAAATAGTTACATTAAAAAATGAAATGTTACAATAGCAATTTGACAAATTTTTAATTAACTCAATTGTTACAAGCTTGAATATAATATTTCTAAGTACTAAAATGCTGCATTTTTTGTTGATTTTTTTTTTCTAGCAAACTTAGGAAATTTTTGTTCGATTGTTTTCATATTTTGACCTCAAATTCATATTTATATAAAGTTGATCTCTATAACGGTAATAAAGTTTTTCGTTTGTGTTGAAATATTATAGTTTAACCCCTACCTTAGCCACAGCAACGCGTGGCCGGGTCAGCTAGTATATATATACACTCAGGCACACTGAAAATAGCGACCCAAGAAGAAAGCATCGGATTGAAATGAAATTTAATACACATGATTATACAGATGAGAGATTCACTTGATCTCAAAATCAAGACAATTGAACGAATACAGGGTGTGCAAAGACACAAATACAGAGCAACTTCAATAGCGCGTTGGACCACCTCTAGCTGCAATACATGCCGCCACACGGTCCGGCATTGAGTTGATTAGACGCCTGATGTTGTCCTGAGGCAGATGGGCCCACAAATTTGTAACAGCCAACTCCAAATCACGCACAGAGTGACACGATGGCATTTGACGTTTTAGCCGATCCCACACATGCTCTATAGGGGACAAGTCGGGGGAGCGGGCCGGCCGCCGGCCATGGAAGAGTCTGAAAATGACGTAGGAAGTCTTGAGCAATTCTTGCTGTATGCGGAAGAGCATTATCTTGCTGGAAAATTGCCCCTGGGAGACCATTTAGGAAAGGTCCTACATGGGGTCGAAGAATATCATCAACGTAACGTTGGCCGGTTAAGTTTTCACGCATCACAATTACATTGGACCGGCTATCATAGGATATGGCCCCCCAGACCATTACACCAGCTGTGCGGGCAGTGTGACGTAGAACAGTGTGGGAGCAATTGTACCGCTCACCAGGGCGCCTCCACACCCGTACACGGTTATCATCAGTCCCTAAAACAAACCGAGACTCATCACTAAACACAACTTTTTGCCAATCTGTGACATTTCACATTGATCTGGCTTGGAACCACTGTAGACGGAGTCACTGATCAATCCGACGATTTCTTCTTGGGTCGCTATTTTCAATGTGCCTGAGTGTATAACCACCAAACACCTGGTTTATTAGTATTAATGACGGTTCATAGTTTTAAGTGGCTATATATGAGCATGGCTTGCATCTTAAAAATCCTGAACTGTTTTTATGCATGCGTTGAAATAGGGAATTCACTGGTTCCATGATAGCTATGGCACATGAATATTAGGGTGGGCCGAAAAAACACTTTTTTTTATTTCGAATTTGTAATAGCGCGGAAAAGTTGCGAATTATGAAGACAAAAAGAAGGAAAAAAAAATTATCGAAATCGGTTGATATCTTCCGATCGCGCATAAGCCCTAAAGTTTGACAAAAAATGAAAAAACTTCATTTTCGCGATTTTTTTTTTAAATTTTGAATTTGATGTTTTCGAAATGTAATAGTGCGGAAAAATAGCTAATTGTAAGGACAGAAAGAAGGAAAAAAAAATTTTCGAAATCCATTGATATCTTCCGATCGCGCATAAGGCCTAAAATTTGACAAAATATGAAAAAAACTTCATTTTTGCGATTTTTTGTAAAAAAATTTTGAATGAAATGTTTTCATAATTTTTTCGCGCGGAAAAGTTTATAATTATGAAGACAAAAATAGGGATAAAAAGGAGGAAAAAAAATTATCGAAATCGAATAATATCTTCCAGTCGTGCCTAGGGCCTAAACTTTGACAAAATATGAAAAAAACATAATTTTTGCGATTTTTTGTTTCATTTTTTGAATTAGATGTTTTCGTAATGCAATAGTTTGTAACGTTTACTAATATAGCCTTAAACCATTGTGCTTTGATTTTGTTTTGGTCAGTTAATATCTTCCGGTTGCGAATTAACCCCAAAATTACCCAAAATAATAAATAAAAGTTACATTTTTACGCGTTTTTGGTTTTTGATGAATAATTTTTTGTGAAACAACCGTAGTATTTTTTGAGACAGACTGACAATAATATAGAAAAATAAACTATCACAGGTTCAGTCGATGTTATCCAGTTGCGAAAAGCCTTAGAAACTCTCATGCGCAGACGTCGGGCAGCAATCCAGGCAACGTCGCTCGCCTGGCTACGGCTCTTTTCCACTCCATCGCCGCCTTCCTAGGACCATGTCAGTTGTCTGCCTATATTGTTTTTTCAGTCTGCGCTTCTATGTAGTAATCGCAGTGTACTATTATTTAGTTCAATCTAGCTGTTTTGATTTTGAAAATCTTGTAGTCTTCTGTAATGATGTAGTTTCCTGCTGTGTGTGGACTCTGTGATTTAACAAAAAGTTATGTAATAACAAGACAAATATTTGGCTGCGCCACTTTTGGCACTCCAAAGAACTGCCATCAACCTAACTGCCTACTGGCGAATAGGGTGGGCCGAAAAAATACTTTTTTTTATTTCGAATTTGTAATAGCGCGGAAAAGTTGCGAATTATGAAGACAAAAAGAAGAAAAAAAATTTATCGAAATCGGTTGATATCTTCCGATCGCGCATAAGGCCTAAAATTTGACAAAAAATGAAAAAACTTGATTTTTGCGATTTTTTTTTTTAAATTTTTGAATTGGATGTTTTCGAAATGTAATAGTGCGAAAAAGTAGCTAATTGTGAAGACAAAAAGGAGGAAAAAAAATTATCGAAATCCATTGATATCTTCCGATCGCGCATAAGGCCTAAAATTTGACAAAATATGAAAAAAACTTCATTTTTGCGATTTTTTTTGAAAAAATTTTGAATTAAATGTTTTCATAATTTTTTCGCGCGGAAAAGATTATAATTATGAAGACAAAAAGAGGGATGAAAAGGAGGAAAGAAAATTGTCGAAATCGATCAATATCTTCCGGTCGTGCCTATGGCCTAAACTTTGGCAAAATATGAAAAAACATCATTTTTGCGATTTTTTGTTTATTTTTTAAAATTTGATGCTTTCGTAATGCAATAGTTTGTAACGTTTACTAATATAGCCTTAAAACATTGTGCTTTGGTTTTATTTTGGTCAGTTAATATCTTCCGGTTGCGCATTAACCCCAAAATTACCCAAAATAATAATTTAAAAAAGTTACATTTTTACGCGTTTTTGATTTTTGACGAATAATTTTTTGTGAAACAACCGTAGTATTTTTTGAGACAGACTGACAATAATATAGAAAAATAAACTACTACAGGTTCAGTCGATGTTATCCAGTTGCGAAAAGCCTTAGAAACTCTCATGCGCCGACGCG
>JAXGGA010024408.1:0-12089 GCA_038373865.1 Uloborus plumipes
AGGAGGGGGGGTGAGCGGATGGTGGCTGTGGAGGACGTGGGGGGAGTGTGGCTTGTGGGAGGCGCGCGAGGAGGCGGCGGAGGGGAGGTCACAGGCGGCTGTGGGAGGCGGCTATAGCCGCACAGCCGCCTGCTGGGGCAGAACTCTCCTTTTTCCACTACTATCGAAAAGTATGCTCAATAATTATTATTGAAACTAATTACAGAACTATTATAGTTCTGTTTATTCCCCTTTTTGGACGTCAAAATTAACTCTTCGTGAAATTTCCGATTCTAACTGGTCGCTTCACCAAACTTGCGAATCTGTGACCAGGGTTTGAAAAAACCCGAGTTTGGATGGAAAACCCGGGCTTTTTCGGGTTTTTTCAGGAATCATTTTATTATCATTCTCTATTCAAACATTTTGCCCCTACTTTTACTTTTCATAGAATCAGGGGAGTCCTGAAGAGAGGTCACTGGGACCTCCTAAAATTTCTTATTCTGCAAATTTGGAAACAGCATTGTAATATTGATTTTTAAATTGATATTGGGAATTGAATTTATAGATTGGAATAATTATTTTGATTTTCTAAGTATTAAAAAAATAGTGTGGAATTAACGTATAGTTTTATTGTCAAGAAAGGAAGATGGAAATTTTTGGACCAGGTAAGACTAAATATTTTAACAAACTAAATATTAGAACTAAATTGATCAATACCAATTTCTAGCCTTAGTATTGATCAAAATATTTGTAATATTTGGTTTGTTTCTAAAATAAAAGTTTTCAATATGCAGAAAATTTTGAAAAACCCACTTTACCGACATAGTGGGTTTTTTCAAAATTTTAAATTTTTCAAGTGGGCCCATTCCAAAAAAACCCGGATGGGTGCCTTTCGCAAAATTTTTGATCACAAAACCGGATCGTTCACAAAAGTATCGACCGCGGAACTGTCCCAGCAGGACATCGCGATAGCAAAGATTGACCTTTTGCAGAATTGTTGGCGTTCATTAGCATAAAAACAATCTCGTTGAGTGTTCGGTTTCATCTGTGATACCATTTTCGTGTATTTAACCTATTAGTGGGTTGATTTTGTTGCAATATTCATGATTTTTTTTTGTTACTTAATTTGTTAAATTTTTATACATAGTTATACAAACAGAAGTACATTTTACAAAACCTAAATTTCCAGTTTCCGTCCTATTTACTTCTATTCGAAATTCTACTGTTCTCCAAATAATGCTGGAGCAAGAGCATTTGAAGATTTCGGTGCAAAAAGGGGAAGACGCCTCAACGTGTCAAAACCTTTTTTAATTTCACGATAAGTTTTGAAAATTCATTTTGAAAACTTTTTTTTTTCCAGAGCTTTCTTTTGCTCCATTAGTTGGTTTATCTATGGGAATGGGGGGGGGGGAGATAAAACTAGTAGCTACTATGCATAGGACTTAACTTGGGATGAAATTCTCAAGAAATAGAGCTTTCTTTTTCATACAAAAGCAACTAAATAAGAGAAATACTAATAAAATGTACTAATATTTTTTTAATGAATGAAACGTTAATTTTTCATTTTTATTTTTTAAATGCATGATTTTTTTATTGTATGCAGAAGATAGAAAAAAAAATTGAGCTCCGTAGAAAGACGGGGCCTCAGTCTCACGCCTAGCCAGCCTGTGTAATATAGGTCAACACTCGCGGTCGCCAGTCGCCAAATGCGACCAATTTTCACGATTTGGCGATCATTATTTTCACTGAGGTCGCCAACGTGGCTACCATTCAAAAATGCTACACCCCTTTCCCGACTTTAACCTGGACATGTGACCTTTTCTCAAATCCTCTTGTCCACTAAACATTCGGCAGTCGGATCGCCGGGGGTGTAGAAAGGGGGGTGGTATTATACTCTCATCCACTTAAAATTCGGATGTGAGATCGCCAGGGACGAAGGTATTGTCCTCTTGTCCACTAAAAGTTCGGCAATAAATTGGGGAAGAAAAGGGAGGGGGGGTATTGTTAACGATACCACTTGCACAACGTTACAAAAAACTGAAGTGAAAATTGCGGCAGTAAATTTGTTTCAAAATTTGCAATTTCGATAACTCCGCTGTTCGCTGTACTAAACATGCGATCCTAAAAACAGAAAAATCTCTTGCAGGATTTAGTAAATTGTGCATTTCTGACTTAAAGTTCGTTCTTTTACTTTATTTCACAGTATAAATGGTTATTTATAGCCTCGCAGCACTCGAATAAAAACGCGTTTCCAAAATGACGTCGCGTTTTAAATTGTTCATATTCGCAATTTTAAGCGGAAATGACCGTTCCGAAATAAAGTTTTCTTCATAAAACATATGAATGGGAAAAAAATATGGCTCTTTTGCATCAAAATACATTTAGACAATTAAGGAAATTAAATCGCTTCTTTAATAGAAACACGTGCCTCGCCAAAAATAGCGCACCTGGTTTGAGATTTTAATCCTTTTGCATCTTGATAATGTTTCAATTGTTTTTGAAGTTTTGAGGCGTTATGTTATCTGTTAACGTAACTCGGCTCATTTTATGCAGTAATTTTGTAATATATTTATTAATATAATTTTAATTGCTCATTGTAATATTAACCATAGAACCATGCCGCCAAAAAGCACGTGGGTCACCGAAACAGGAGTTGACCGTGTTTGAGCTATCAATCTTTTTGCATCATGGATAATATTTATATTATTTTGGAACTTTTGAGACTTATGTTATTTGCTACTACGACATGTCTCATTTTACTCATTAATTGAGTTTTTTTTTTTTTCATTTAGTTGCTTGTTCAAACATATTAAGGTCGCATCCGGAATAATGCTTTAATTTAATTAGCTCCGGAAATGTCGCATGGTAAACGCTTGTTACTTTTGTTTGTCGTGCACCGGATGCTATCTATTGTGAAGATGCGTATCCGTGTTTTAGATGTCTCTGATGCCTAAATGGATGTTTAGGGAGGGGTAAATTAGCTCCGTGATCTACAGTTTCGATTTTCTTCTCGGCTTTCGTGACAGATCGGAAGCCTGTTTGAATGAAATTAATCGCGAAAATTTGAAGCAATTTGTTTTCCCCCGTAGGGCGAGACGATATTCATCGTTTCTTGGGGGTGGGAGAGTTTGTAGATAAACTTGTTTGATAAACGTTACTGTTAGAGCGATGTTTTTTTTTTAAAGAAAACGTTATTGTTTGACAAAAAATTTTCTTGTTGCTTAAATTCATCGATTTATTGTTTTCTATTGTAAAGATGCGCATTCGCGTTTTAGATATCAGTGATTCTTGAAAGGATGTTTAGGGAGTGGTAAATTAGCTCCGTGATCTACAGTTTCGATTTTCTCCCGACTTTCGTGACAGATCAGATGCCCGTTTGAATGAAATTAATCGCCAAGTTTGATAGCAATTTGTTTTTCTCGCAGGACGAAATTATATGCATCGTTTCTTGAGAGTGGCGGATTTTGTAGATTACTGTTAAAACGATGCAACACTGATGCTGTTTTAGTATTTTTTTAAAAAATCAGCATTGTTAGACCAAACGTTTTTTGTTGCATTTTGTCATCGATTTAATTGTTTTCTATTGTAAAGAAGCGCATCCGCGTTTTAAATGTCAGTGACTCCTGAATGGATGTTTAGGGAGTGGTAACTTAGCTCCGTTATCTACAGTATTTTCTTTCAGCTTTCGTGCTGAATTCATCAGATGCATAGGCGGCTCGTACAGGGGCAAGGGCGTACTACTGGCCCCTCACTTTCAACAGGAAAGGGGGCCGTGCCCCTTCACTTTTTCAGAATAAAAAACCAATGATCGGTTGAAGTTCTTTTTTAATCAGTGGACTAATTTATTTAAAAACTGTAAAAACTTCCAATTCTAAAAATTGGACTTTTTCCAGGTTATTTCATAAAAATAGAACTTAGAATCGGAAGGTGGATGTCTACGTTGGCCATCCGCCTTAACTTTTGAGGCCATATATTGCATTATTTAATAGGTCATTTTAATCATTAGTGGCCTAACTCACGCTTGTTTCGAAAATACTTGACGTTATTTTCTCGGGACGTAATGGACTTGAAACTAACAAAAATTATTTCAGCTCTATTCCTACGTACTATAAAATAGTTTATTGTAACAGTTAGACCAAGTCCAATGTATGTATGTATGTAGGTTTGCAATCAACGGGGAGCGGTTACTATCTTAGAATCTTTAGTTTTAAACTACATCACCTGTCCTAATGTGCTAGTATTTAATGTGTACAAGAAGGAATGTATGATGAAACTGCCTCTCAAATTTGGACTGGCCTCGTACTTAGGTGTAGTTCATTGTAGATTTAAGCTTTATTTACGTTGGTTTCCCTACTATTTGTCTGCTGATAAGTGTCATTTTTGTAATTTATTTAATGCATTGTAAATTATAACTCTACTACTGCTACTTGTTGGAAAACAAAGTATTTCTACACGCCCTTGTATACATCAGTTTCACGAGTCCTTTTTACTGTTTCTGGAACAGATGGACGAGCAATGTGAGAAAAAAATAGTATACCGGAATCCATAAAGAAACATAGCCTGCGTATATTTTAAATATATGGGAAACTTACGAGAAAATTTATTCGAATTTAACTTAATAAATAAAGTAAATCATCTTTAGTAGTTTTTTAGAGCATAAAATTATCATAAACTTAAAAGCGTGTAGGATTAGGAGAGGGCGGAGGAGAACAACGTGAGGATAACTATCGTCCTTTGTTAGTTTGAATGTTTCAAAAAAAAAAAAAAAATTTATGCGAAACAATCTTTTGTTGTTATTATTCGAAATGAAAGGAAAGCAAATCTGCTTCATAATAGTAACTTTTTGTAGTTTTCAAATTTTTAACGATATTAGAAACCTAAAACCGGCATTGAAGACACCTAGATTGTTAAAAGGATTTTTCGATCATCGAAGAAAATGCACATTAAATATTACTTGTGTCATTTGTATCATTTATTCATTATTTCTTAGGCCTAATGACTGTGAATTATTGTCAACAGTCCAAATGATTATTTCTGGGCTATGCAGAAATTTCGATTTCTTGCTTTCATCATGATCACTTCCATATTCTGGCTACAGGAACTAATACCGAATAGGAACTGATATTAAACTAAAAACCATCGATTCCAAGGGCACCTCAAGGTCCGCACCTCATACTAAGATGAATCATGCCGCCCAGAGCACTCTAGTCACAAAAGCTGAATCTAGAGGGAAAATTGAAAATCCTTTTAAAAGCCCTCCTTTTGTACTAAAATATCAATTGCAAGCACTTAATTTGTTAACGAATTGAAAAATTTTTTTAATTCGTTGAACTTTTTCCGATCTCTGCCAACAATGATCAACAATCGCGAGAAATGCTTAGATTTTTGTTAGAAATTCGATTAAAAAAAAATAGGTTATTCCAGTTCTATGTAACTTGAAAGTTACAAACAAATTTCTTCACTCGCGGATAAAATCGTTCTTTCTATTGGTGTTAATGTTTTAAATGAGCGAGTAAGTTTTCTCTGCCAGAAATGCACTTTTATGCTAGGTCGATTTTTATTTAATATTGAAGTCCTGCAAAGATGACGCCTAGTTAAGCACCCTCGATCAAGTCACTTTGCAAACAAAAAAAATCAAAATCTGTAAATATCCGTTTAGGAGCCACAAAGCAACAGACAGACAGATAACAAACAACGTCTCTTAAAAAATCTAATAGGTGGTGAAAGCCGGTTTGCGTTGCGACAACAATTATTGGCGTTTGCCTCCAATACAAGAATTTCTCTTCTTCCAACCAAAACGTAAACAAACTCGTCCAACTTCAAGCATCAAGTTACCAGAGCACCACTATATAACCCCGTGAATGTAAATGGAAAGTTTGAGACGTAAGAAAAATGCTTTGCAAGAAGAATACGAGCATCTTCAGTGAGCAAGAGTTAGCTTTCGAAAACTCGAGTTGTGAAAGGAAGCGAATATTGATGCAGTAGTTCATTCTGACCTGTCCCATACGTTTTCCCAGGTACGTGGCTTTTAGGCGTCCGCTGGGGCGAAAGGGGTATGAAGTTGTCAGAATACATTACCGGAATGAAAAGCCTGTCACTCCAAATTTCATTTTACTATTTCCAAAACGGAGGTAGTTAGTTGCCTTGTCTCGTGACGCGTTAATTTGACACAAATGCGAGATCGTCGTTCCTGAAGGAAGATAAATAATCCTAAATTTGTCCTCCCGCTGTAACATCTGTCAACAATTAACGTTACGAGACTGCTCGGTTACGCTGGGGTTTTTTTTTAAACAAGTTTCTTTTCTTATTTTCGGTGGAAGTGTCTTCATATTTAAAATAAAATTCGAGCTATGCTAGTCGTTCGTAGACGCCATTTTGGATCGACAATCGTTGTTAAGTAAATGAATGTCTTCTACCCATTAGAATGGTAGTGACAAGAGAGGACTAAAATTGGCCTTAGCTTGTGCATGCATATTGTATTTTGACGAAAGTCAAATTCCTTTTTTTTTTTTTAAATTCAGAAGCCATCAGCTTCGACATACATGAGGACTGTGTACTGTGCGCCTTGCCTCCTGACAAACACAGGACAGATTTACGGCACAGAGAGGTTGAAATAAGAATCCCAGCCGATCAAAGATCCTCCGCCTTGATTAATAGTGGCTGGGGGACGTTAAAAATATCGTGGTCACAAAGTCCTCCAAGTGAAACGATACCTCTCGGGGTGCTGAGCCCAGAGTTTGCTCGGGTCTGGTTCCCCTTGGTCTGGTTCAAAAAGAACAGAACGCTCTTCAGGATAGTTTAACCACGAGTTGTGGTAGTACGGGGGACCCTGGAGTGTGTAAAGTGTGAAATGTGAAATGTTCAGAAGCTAGAGGCCTGACGAATCGAAGTGGCAAATTTTTTTTTTTTTTTTGGTGTTGATGATGAGTGGATTCATTGACCAAACTGACAAGAGGCTCAAGTTGTCTCTTGGCGGTCCTGTATATATAAATTAAAATGTGCCAACATCCTCCATTTTCGGATTTCGGTTGTACAAGACCACCAGATACAAGCGCGGATGCAGAAATGGGGTCGTAGAGATCCCCTTTCCCCCATGTAAGCGACCAAATATAGCCTAAAGAAGTATATTGGTGAATGGTGACACATATTTCGAAAGATTCGCCTGTGATACCCTATTTATGCCCAAAAATTGCACTTGACCCTCCTTTTCGATGATCTATCCACAAAACTAGGAGCTGGATCCGCTCTTGAAATACATCGAACGGAACAACTTATACTAGCGTTTCTGGATATTTGTATTTTGGGTTTGTTTCATGTTATGGGTCATTTCATAGAAATGTCAACCTCAGCCGAAGAAAAAAAAATACTGAAGTGAAAAAAGTATCGAAAAATAAATAAATAAATAAAAATCATACAACATAAGAAGTTAAAACAAATAAAAAAGTATTGTAATTATCACTGAGATTAGACATAACAAATAGTTTGTAGTGTGTTTACTGCTTGTTATTCGATGGTTACGTTAGTCACGTTACATTATAGTCACACTCCATCTTGAGTAAAAGTGACACTTAAGACTAAAAAAAAAAGATTTAATAAATGTTTTATGTTTTTAAAAGCCAACTTTACACATTTTTCAAATATATCATTCAATTTTTATCACTTGTTTAACTTGGAGAAATGTTTGCCTCGAGCATTAATTTTCAGGGTTGCAAAATGTTACGTTAGTCACGCTGCTATTTTGGCTGAAAAAATATCTACGGTCAGTAATTTTGTTTTAAATTCTTAGCAGAAATGATACATAGATACCATGTACATACATTGTAAATCCACCAGCATAACTAAAAAATATTTTTTATCCTTTAAGTTACAAGTAAAAACAGTTACAAAATCAGCTCTGAATGTTACTTTAGTCACTAGGGAATGACTCCTAATGTGATTTGGAATAAATCAAGGATTTGGAAACTTCTGTGTTTCTCTCTTAAAAAGTGATTTCTCAAAACTCTCATAACAACTTTCATTTCAAACGTTCATACCCTCACTCCGTCCAACAATTGTCACACGGGTCAAGTCAGCCTAGTCGGAAACTAGGGGCCCGGTCGGGATCGGAGTAGTTCAAATTTTATGGGTGAGAGGGCCCGAGAACTAAACCGACGAAGGGCCCACTTGGCTCTGGTCACGTCCCCACCTACACTAATGTGCGAGATCAATACAAGTAGCTAGGGCCTGATTACCGAATAGGCCAACTAGGCCGCGGCCTAGGGCCCCCTTAACTTAGGGACCCGCCCCCAAATGGCTAAAATTGTTGTAGTTTTATCCTATGCCTATAATTGTGAAGCTTCCGTGCAGGGGCCCCCCAAAAAGTATTTGGCGTAGGGCCCCGTGATATCTTAATCGGGCCCTGCAAGTAGCGCAATCGGAATTTGAAACTGAAGTTGAGTTCCTAAATGAAAATAGAGATACATAATTTTACACATAAAATTTAACACCACACCACATAGCTTAATTTTTAATATGAAATCAAAGAACTAAATGCAAATTAGGTATAGCTTACCTCATGTCTTTTTAAATTTTAATGCCCGTCATGTTTCGAAAATATTTTTTCTTTATGTATACGCTAGCGCTGAAACTATAGATTCAGTAATGTGCAGGTAAAAATTGCTGTAAAACATCAAAGAAGATGACATATTAACATGGGACCATGACCACAAAATCGAGTAAAATTTGCTTAGTTTTACTTTTTTTTAACTTTGTTTTTCGCTTATACTCATGCCCCCTTTCAAATTCTTCAACCTCCCTTCCACCCTCTCCGTTTTGTTTTCTTATAGGAAGTTAACCTGTAGGAAGATTTTTTTTACTCTATAAAATCTTTAAAAACTCTGGTAAGTTTTTTAAAATTCAAATCGATGTTTTTTTCTTAGACAAAATTGTTTATTTTTTATCGTTGTAAATGTCGTCTAAAGAAGTCTATTGATGTTCTGTGCAAGATTTTTTTGAACATGTGGAAGACATTTGTGCGTCTTGAAAGATAATGTATAATACAGTCGATCCTCGATAACTTGGAAGTCCCAAGAGCCTGCCTAAAAGCTTCTAACTATTGGAAGTTCGAGCTATATAGGACGTTTCCACAACATTCGAAAGAGTTTGGGACCCTCAATGAAAACTTCGAGATAAAGGAATATTCGAGTTTTAAGACTTCGAGTTATCGAGACTCCACTGTAGTTGCATCCACTGTAAAATAAATGTTGTTTTTACAGTATAATACAGCCAATTTAAAATTAATGAACTGTAAAATTGCTAATTTTGCAGTGCTAAACTGTAAAATTGCTAATTTTACAGTAATAAACTGTAAAACTGCTAATTTTAGTTTCTTACCGTGCATTTTACAGTTTTAAACTGGAACATCTGCTGCCAGAGTTATACTGTTGTTTTTGCAGTATAATATAGCTAAATTTTACGGCAATAAACTAAAATTGCTAACTTTACACAGTAAGAAACTAAAATTGTACTTATTTTGCAGTTTATTACTGTGCATTTTACAGTTTTAAATTGGAACCTCGGCTATCAGTAGTCGATATTCGATATAACGACCATCTCCGTCCTACACAAAACGGTCTTTATAACGAATGGTCGCTGCAAGAGGTAGAACATAGAGTATATTGGGGGGGGGGGGGGCGGGGACTGTTGGTTTTTTTTACAGGTCGTTATGTTAAGATGGTCTTTATAACGAGTGGTCGCTAAAACGAGCGTCGACTGCATTACACTGTAAAAACAACAGTTCATTTTTTGCAGTGTAGCAGATTGTCTGTTAAAGCTTTAGAATTCGTATCATATTCCACAGGATTCCAGTAATTTGAATTTGCGAGAGTTTTTGAAGAATTCCAAGAAAATTATTTGTCAATAACAGCATAATTGCAAAGTTATCATTGTTATCCTTATAAAGATATCACATCATGCCAGCCGACATATTTTCTGCTTTCGTGCCGTCAGCTGAAAACGGTTGGCGAATTCAAAGTTAGGCCCTTCTGAAGATAATTTAATTTGCGTCGGACTTAATGTCTTTTGTAAAGATGAAAAATAGCTGAAACTTGCATTCATCTCTACATCTGTCCCAGGCGAATTAATTAATCCTAGAAGACCCGGGCCATTACTCTTGTTGTTGCATTCTCAAAGGGGCCAGATTTTGCGTTCGTTGGAGTTACTCCGCCAGTGCACTTTTGTTTATGAAATTTTTTAAAAAAGTGTTTGCACATTGTTTCTGATGGCTTCAGTATTGTCCTGGAGTCACTGCGCAATTGTAACTTCGAAACCTTCTTTTGTTTGAGTTTTCCATTTACCGAAAATAAATGATCGATAATTTCGATTGTTTGAAATTTAAATAAATTATTAGAACGGGGCTTCGTTTGTTTTTGTTATTTTCTTTATTCTTTGCTTGTGCTGTGAAAGGGACGCCATAGTTGTCAGGCAAGCTTTGTGAAATTTACTTGGTGATGTAATTAATGGAATTCGATGGCTGTGTAAAAACTCAAACAATGCATTTGGTTTGAAGTTTGGCTATAAACGAATTCTAAATGTATACTTTTCATCTTCAAATGTTATTAAAATATTTTTAAAAACATTTCTTCTATTCACCACTTTATACTGTCAAAATGTTTCATGCTTTTTGAAAGTAGTTTTTCAACCTTAAATTAATATAAATAATAGTCCCCCGATTAATAAGATAAAAGTTCAAATTGTGCTTTTCATGTTGAAATACTCTTAATTTATGAAAAGGACTAGCTTAATACCCGGCGTTGCCCGGGTGTTTATTAATACAACATAGCTCTAAAAAATTATTTGATTGAATTCTATCCCAATGGGCATAATTATTTCTTACTAAACTGAAATAGCTGAATCTCAAATTGACAATTGATTGTTAATCGTAATCTTTGTTGGAAAATACTCATATTTAAATGTCTTAAATTTTATCAATTTGTATACTTAAAGGCTTGTCTCTATTACTCTATCTATTCAAAATTGAAAAAAAAATGGCCATTTTGAGACAAATTTGGATTTTGAACTTTTTGGAATTTAAAAATTTTAAAACCCCTCCTATGTGTGTGAATTTTAGTGCATCAAGAACCTCTGTGCCAAGTTTGATGCAAATCCGACGAAAACTGGATTTGTGTAAGGAACAAACAGGGGCGGATTAAAGATTTGGAAGCCCATAGGCATTTGAAATGAGGGGGCCCCTTCACCATATGGATTTGATAAATGAGATTTTAAATAACTGATATATATTGTGCAAATATATTTTAATCATTTAAAATTGTTATTATGGAATACATAATCAATCATAATGATTTATTATGTTACAGGTGTAAATAGTGTTAATGGTGAACAAGGCTTAATTTGAATAAAGAGTAAAGCTCCTGCACTTACAAAATTTAATATTTTAGGCGAAATTCATGCTATTCAAGCGATAAAATAAGTTGTGGGTACTTTTGGACTTTAGCACTTTTTTTGGTAGAAATTATGCCCTGGTGATGAGCAAGAAGTTGGATGGCAGTATGAACGTTTACTTAAGTTCTATTCGCAAATTGCATCAAATAATGTTCTTAACATGCAATCGTTTAGCTCAGTGCCATCTAAAGTTAAGTTTAAAAAAACTAATAAATACGCTTTTAGAGTTAATCAACCTATATTTCATGACACTCTAACTGATTTCCCTCTGGTTTTCAAAACTATTCAATATCCACTAAGTTTACATGCACCAGCAATATATTAACATGTAATATAGTTTAGCTTTTAGTATATATAATAGTATATTAAATATATTACTTTTATATTTGTAAAGAACGTGAATTTTATCTTTTATTCAGAGTTACATACATACATACAAACAATATCACAAAAGCGTATTAAAAAGGATATCTTCAGGATTTCTCGGGGCCCTTTTAAAACCCGGGGCCCGTAGGCAACTGCCTACGTTGCCTATTTAGTAATCCGGCCCTGAACATACAAACAAATACATATATACATACATGCATTTTTATTTATATAGATAAAAAGCCTTTCAAACTCTCAGTTTAGGCATATTGTACCGAAAAAAGAGGAGGTGTTAAAATAATTTT
>JAXGGA010024409.1:0-12088 GCA_038373865.1 Uloborus plumipes
TTATAAAATAAAAATTTATAATTTTAGAATACGCACATTGGAGTTAGTTTTGAGTAATTTGGTTAATTAAACTGTTTTACATGCTTGAATGTTATGTGCAATGGTGAATATAATGCTGATTTGGTATGTACTAAAAATAATCATTGAAATTTTCATAAAAATATTTACATACATAATTTGGGTGCTTCAACTAAATGAGGAAAAAGAGAAATGTTACTTTGGGAACTGAACCATTTCTTCTGTATACTTCTATAATGGTTAAAGCAAAAACACACCTTTCCGAAATGCTACAATTTTTTTGCACACAACAAAGTAAAGAACAAGTAGAAAAATGGTCAGTAATCAATAGAAGCATATTCTCAGCCGACCACCTTGTCTAGTGGTCAGAGAAGTCTGACCGGGATGAAGTGGTCCCGGGTTCAAATCCCGGCTCGGACATGGGTGTACTTTCTGTTTCCTGTCCTTGTTTTTCCTTTGTGTGAATGTGATGTTGTGCTCTGAATGGTTGCCTACCCTATAAATGAGTCCTTAAGGCAAGCGTGTATTGTGGAAGTCGGACTTCACACCAATTCATAGTGCAGTAGGAAAAGTGAAGAAACGCACCCCAAATTGCCGGCCTAGCTGGCACAAGACAGCAACACCAACAACATATTTGTAGTTGTCTTAAAAATACAAGGAAAGTCATTAGGTACGACATGAATATTTAAATTATAGGGGAGAAAAATTAAAAGAAACAATAAATGCATTAAAAAGTCAACGAGAGGAAGGCGACTTTATAAGGCTGTCCCGAAATTAGAAGAGTGTAATTTTCAATCTCTACAAGACCAAAGAGTTATAAAATTTTAATAAGACAAAAATTCACACAAGTTTTTTTTTGAAATGTCATTTGAATTGGAAATATGTGCCTTTTGGTAGAAATCCAGAAGAAACGTTAAGCGAAGGAAACATTCCACCATTGGTAATATGAAAAATAAAACCATATAGAGCATTATTTAATTAAAAAGAAACGCGAATAAGTACTGTAATGCTTGAGATCGAAATGCACATATAATTTTAATATTATGTTTATTGGAAGCTGAGTGATCTTCTTCATTGAAAAAGGTAAATAGTTCCTTATCTTCATTTTTTTCTTAAGAGAACAAATAATTTAGCCATGGAATACATTCCGAAAACGCGAATCTCTTTTTCATTTCACTTTTTAGTCCTATTGATTTCAGTGTGTTCGTCCTTTGATGGAAACAGGAAGTTGAGTTCTCAAATTTCTAAATTTTTAGAACTGTGCAATTTTCGTACAATGCTAGGTAAAGGAGATAATTAAATCAACAATACTAGAATAAAAAATATTTAAAAAAAACATAAATACATACCTTCTGAACTAATTGGCAGGGGAAGTATCATCAAGATAAAGTGAAAAATTTCCCTCTGTGCCAACTGATGAATTGAATCGTTCAACCAGTCAACAACAAAACTCTAATTAAAAAAAAAAAAAACATGTATATCATCAATAATTTATTCAATCGGCTTTATAATCATTTTTGACTGATATAAATATGTCTAAGTATACATTTGAGTTTAAAATACCGTAATCTTTGTTAAAATATTTTAAGGCTAAAAGGGCTTTTTCAAACTTTTAGCGCTTGGGTTGACTGGGATTTTAAATAAATGGTTAAAGTAGGGTTCAAGAAAGGACACGTATTGAGCACTAAAGTGCAATACATAGACCCGAACTATTCGAAATTGAACAGAAAATCGTTCAAATAAAAAAAAAGGATTTTTAAGAGTGGCTTGGCCAGACTGAGTTCGTCCAAAAACATTAAAATAGTTACTGCTTCAACTCATAAGAGTGTCTGGAAAATGTAATATGTTTTACTATAAAGAGAGAGCTCCACAGAAAATTGTTTTGCACTGCGTTTCAGAAATTTAATGGTTTTCCGTTTTTATGCTATTTAATTACGCAAAATTGACTGAAAATAACATTTTCTCTTATCTTCCAAAAATGCACTCTCACAAAACTTTAATCGAGCCATTTTTCACGAGCAAAGGCTCTGAGGACCTAATGAAGGAGACGAAATGGACGCGAAAGCCATTGACTGCATGAAAGTTCACCCCCCATCACTCCAGCGAAAGGGAACAAAACTGAAGGAAAAAAGGGACTGCGGGAGCTTAATGACATAAATATCGGTCTCGGTTTTGACAGGATGCGAAATATTAAAGTGAATAATGAGGGTGGCGATGCAAACATCGCAGCATGGGAAATGGAAAGCGCTCATCAAATATTGCTGAGAAGTTAATTTAATAAATCCTTCTAATAAATTGCGAAGTCAAAGTAATTGCATGTTGTAGTTTTTTTCTGTTATTTCTGATTTTGCTCTTAAAACAACCGTTCCTTTTACTTTGACAAACTGCTGAGATGGTTGTGCAAAATATTTCTACTTACGAATTGAAAATGTTTTATGACTACAGGAAAAAATATGTGGAAAAAGAGCGGACGTATTTACTTTTAATCGTACTAAATCAATGGCAAGTGCGAAAATTATGAAAAGCTTGGGCTTAGTAAAACATGATGGCTGTGTTGTAAAAGTTCAGTGATTAAGTCAGAACTTTGCTTCCGTCATACAGGGAAAAAAACTTTAAAAGCAATAAATTTACAAACATCTCAGCTCTGAGGGCTTTTTTCTTTACAAACAAAATAAGTCAGTGTCATAATACATGGTATTCCAAAAATGACGATCCAAATTCATAAATACGCTAGTGTACTGATTTCTTTCACACATATTTGAAGAAATGACCTCCTTAAATGAAAGAGCAGTCAACGTTTTCCGAAAACTGAATGGTTAAGCAAATGAAGAATTTCGTCTACTTACCAGCGAAAATGCGTTAACAGCCACCAACAAAGGCCAACGTCACGGTACTGGAGTCAAACAAACAGATAGCGTGAATGATGGAAAATGTCATGGACCTACATCAACATCTGACGATACCGGTTATATGGTGCACTTTCATACTACAATTTTCTGCTCCTAATACGAGTAATACACTTTTTTGGAAAAAGAGCTATCTGTTAAGACGCTCCGAGAAATATTAGTGGAAAGATATTATTGCAACATATTTCCGATTGGCCAAGAACGAAAGTAGTAGCTGAATTCCGCCTCGCTACGGGCTATGATTGCCTTGCTAAGAATCTGCACTACATCCATGTTTTCAATGAACCAAAGTGCAGGCTTTGTAATTTACAACAACCTATGGACTGTACCCACTTTAAGCGCTACCCTGCACTTAGCTCCAAGAGTTTGTGACAGCGTTATTCGGAGCCTAGAGACTGAATGGGTCCATAAACTTTCCATTCGGTCATTTTATTGTTCTTCATTGCTTTTTCTTATTATTTGTTCGTTCAATAGTTATTTTGTTTACTGTCAGATTACTTGTCTTTTGTACTAGCCATTCAAAATGAAAAATAATATACTTGTTTGAACTTCTTAGTTAATAAACTCAGGTCTCGTTCCCTTGTTTTCTTCTTTTGTTAGGAAGTTCGGTTCGTGGAGAGAACAGCC
Source organism: Uloborus plumipes (assembly GCA_038373865.1). Classification (NCBI taxonomy): domain Eukaryota; kingdom Metazoa; phylum Arthropoda; class Arachnida; order Araneae; family Uloboridae; genus Uloborus; species Uloborus plumipes. The sequence continues at coordinate 3,552 of JAXGGA010024409.1, forward strand.
AATCACTTATCCACAGGGCGTGTGCAAAACCTTAAATACGAGTCAGTGAACCTTTGTACTTCCAGTATCACACGAAAAAAAAACTAACCAGTTGTCTATTTACGCCGAGCAATTCATGAGGAAGTTTTAGGTTGAATAAATGAGAGATATTTACGTTATACATAACAAAAGTCTGGACAACTTTCCAAACTAAAACCAGCCGATTTGAAGCACTTCCCATCTGTCTTTTGAAAAAATATTTGATTTCCTTTGATGTGAAGCTTGCTTAAGAACAATTTAAAGCTTTTGAAAAGTTTTTTTTTTTTTTGCTTAGTTTTAATACACTATTAAGTTTTAATACACTGTATGGAAAGCTTAGTTTTAATACACTGTATAAGCTGTTAAACACAAATTAACAAGCATAGTTTAAACCATTCACGCTTACTGAGTTAATGTGTCGTGTCTCAAGCATCTTTTTCCCATTGTATTTTTTAATGCAATTAAAATTTGCGTTTTTACACAAATTAACAAGCATACTTTTATGCCATCAACGCCTACTGAGTTAAAGTGTCGTGTTTCAAGTAAAATTGTTTCCGATGCATTTTTAACGCAATTGAAATTTGCTTTTAAGCACTAACTAATAAGCATAATTTTATACCATTGACGCCTATGGAACTAAAGCGTCTTGTTTCAAGAATCCTTTTAATCTACAGATTTTTTACTGTAACTGGAAATTAGCTTTTAAGCGAATATCCTTTTGCTTAGTAATTTTGATTAATTTCAACCGATCTTCTAAAATATTCCAACCAATCCTAGTTTCATGTCCCTCTCAACTGTTTTATTGAAGCTATGTTTCATAAATTAAAAGAACAGATTTTTTTAACTTTAGAAACGGAATATAATACTCAATGCAAATGATACCCCATATCTTTATTCTAACAATATTATCGTTTCAAATGAAAATTAAATTGTGATTTTCAAAAAGTGGAAAAGGAGATTTGTTTGCGAATTCAAACTTTAATACCTTTTTCAGATAAATTAAACTTTTTTTTTCATTCGAGCACCAACGTGTTCGAATCGTCAATCTCATTTTACTTCTGATTGAATCTCAGGAATCTTTCACAGTCAAATTGAAATTAAAGGGAAGAAATTTAATTAAAATGAAAACTTTGAGATTTAAAATGGGCACTTGTCTCTCTAATAGAAAGCATTGGAATGAGAAATAGCTGTTTTACTTAAAATGAATCTTCTATTAAAAGGCAGGGAGAAATAAAAGAAGCAAAGAAACACCTAAAGGTTTTAGAAGAATTTCTCTTTTAACTGATAACTTTCTTCATACATGCAAAGAACTTTGCAAATCTGAATTCTGTTGTTCCGAAAGTAGCTGGGATTTAAGGTAAGCATTTGATAAATTATGACGATAGAATAACATCAGTTTAAGTTGAAAACAGTATTACGTTTGAGTTAATGTAAGAAACAGTGTTCTGTTAAAGTTTTAAACAGATAATTCACCCTACGGACAGCTCTTATTATTTTCAAAATTCAATTTCATCTGATTGCTATTTATCAATTCGCAACAAACGACAAAAGAGATGAAGAAAATAAAATGAAGGAAAAATTACTTTTGCAAAATATACATTTCTTAGTTTTGTAAGACACAAAGGTTTATTAAAATTAAAGACACAGAACTGTATTAATGTTTTAATGTTATATTTTCATTCAAATTTTTCGCACTTCTAAAAGTTCTTCAAAATAACTGAATAATAAACAATTCAATAATTAATGCTTTTTGTCTACCAGATAGAGATTCAGACCAATCCAGAGTTGCCATTTCGCTTGGTTTCGTTTTAAGCAGAGGTGGCACAAAACACAGTTTGGATAAAGCGCCGAGTACTTCAATATGTGCAGCTTCGGCTGCTGCACACATTGAAGTTTTATCATTGAATGCAAAATAAATGTATAAAATATTATACTATACTCTATATGTTTTAATGTTCTCTTAATACTCACACTAATTAAAGAAGTTATTTTTGCACTGGTAGTACCAGAAAAGAAGACATTTATGATTTTTTTTTGTAAATAAGTAATTTGAAGCATTATTTGTAATATGAAAAGTATGTTCTACAGTGGATGTTATAATTTAACCAACTAATATGATCAAATATTAAATCACAGAGTAATTCCCCTAGAAATTAGCTGCTTTTTACATTATATCTTAAAACTGTGTAATAAATATTAAAATATTCTTAATTTAAAAATTTTGAAATTAAGTTGAGTTTGTTAGAGTCATGTATACATGGGTGATTCTACAAAAATGGGCAAATTTGTGTTCCATACTGATTGCTCTTTTTGTTTTTAATTTAATAGAAAACTATTTTGGGAATATTTTTATGCGTCTTTTGTTCTATAATTTTCGTTATCAACAATGTCAATATTTAATTATTATTCATTAAAAAAAAAGGATATTCGATTGAAATGTCATTCACATGCCTATCCCATAGGTGCAATTTTCACAATCAATGGAATATAGATTTTTAAAAAAATAAGTGATTTTTTTCTCAAGAGTTTTTTATTTATAAATATGAATGTGTGCAAGATGTAAATCACAAAAAAAGCAAAATAATATTAAAAAAATGTCTCTAAAAATTAATCTAAACTTTGTCCCAGCAATTATCAGTCATCCACATGTCCAAAAAGTATAGATATTTTTCTCTGAAATGTTTTACTTCAAAATCTGGCAACACATCTTATAATAAAACATGGAACTTTGTTATTCCTGGCTGAGGATCAATTTTGCTGTTCTGCAATTTCTTTTTGATAAAAAGCAAGCTAATCTCAACTTTCAAGGCAAGTGTTTTTTATCTTTGTCATTAACATGCCCCACAGAATGCATGTAAAATGTACATGTAAATAAATTTTGATAATGAATAATCCTAAGGCTCACATTTGTGGGTTCTAATTCGAAGTGAAGCCGAAAAATATTCAGATATGACTTTTGAAGAACACACTTACTTGTGATTTGTCATTCACGTGCCCTTTTTCTATTGTCATTCACATGCCCCAATATAAGACACGTGGATGAATCAAAAGCCAAACTATGACAGTACAATGTTTAAAAATTATGTCTAACAGTTTACTGGTTAAAAAATTTCATTAATATACGTATTGTGTTTGTGTTATTCACATACTTACTGTGTTATATTCACGTACCCATTGTGTCATCCACATGTCCTTTTTATCATTCACATATGCCTTCAAAAAAATAAAAATCCAAAAATACAATAAATACAAACATTTAAGCTCTGCTGATATTCTATTTTAATTATGTAACTTATCAAGTGCTTTGCTGATTTTTTTCAGATTTTTAATTTTAAATTAATTTTTTGAAATCTATATGTTAGAAATATTCCCATTTTTGTAGAATCACCCACATACATTTTTCCTCACTTACCATTCAATATTTATGTTTTGAATAAAACATTTAATGCGTTCAACGTTATATCGCGAAAAGAATTAATTTTAAAAAAGGCTCTTCTTTTAAGTAAGAAATGAAATCAAAACTTGATACCTTGCATCAAAAGTGGATATGCAAGGAATGAGTACTCTCCTCGTATTTCGCTTAAAGTAAAATAAAATTGCAGCTTCAATTTTCTTTTTGTTAGTTTTCAGGATATTTTATAATTCTGAGCTATTAATATCTACAGAATGGGTTAAGTTTCGTCGACACATTTATAAATTTAACAAAACTGAAATTTAATACCTATAACTCTATTAAACAAAATATAACTTGAAACAATTTATTTCCTGGTAGGTGCTACAAATTGACTTTTTTTTGTGCAAGTGTTAGCATTAGAAATGCTTAAAGAAAACCACATTTTACTAGCTCTTCATTTTAAGTCAAACTAAAATTGTTCATATAACCTCTACTAATAATAAAGCTGAAGGTGGGTCAGTCTTTCTTTCTGTCTGTTACGCGCGTAACGCCAAAACCGTTCGGTCGATTTTCATGCCACTTGGCACAAAATTAGTTTGTAGCATGTAGTTTTGCACCTCGAAGCGATTTTTCGAAAATTCCATTTCGTTCTTTTTCTATTCGAATTCTTAGCGGAAATTCGATAAAATAGGGAAGAAATATTTCATACACATTTTCAAGTCTTATGTCATTCGAAAGCTTGAAATTTTCTGCACAAAATGAAGTTTTTTCGAAGTTTCTACGATCATCAGGAGAGCTGTAACAATTGTTTTTAGAATCCCGGAATTCAAGGCTTACCTTCAGTAAAGCAAGCCAAACGATTCTAAAATGGTTGAGCTCTCAAATAAAATTTGTTTGAAAAGAGAGATAAAATGAATTATTTTATCAACGGAAATCAACTTTTCATGTTGTTACTATGGTTACGTGTTCATACTTATTTTTGTTTCGTTCTTTTTCCAGCGTTTCCAGACGTAGTATTTTTGATTCTACGGTAGTATTTTTTCGGCCCAAATAAGGAGCGTAGTATTTTTCTGGCAACCCTGTTTCCAATATTCTAATGACTTAATTAAAAGATTTGGCGGATTTTTTTTTTCTTTTTCATAGATTTCGCATTTCAGCAACATTGATTTTGACAACGTTTGGAAACAGTAGTATTTTGTAATATTTTTTTTAGAGGAGGCGTAGTATTTTTTTGTTCCAATTCTCTGGCAACCCTGTCTTTTTCCCGGTGAAGATGCTTTGGGACCCTGCTTGGCGTTTCAAAAAGTGAACTACGCAAAATAGCCAGGGTTACCACGCTTGGCGCGCCTATCGCCCATTTAGCGAGAAAATTGTACCTAAAGCACAGATTAACCAAATATCGTATCAATTGCGATATTGCATCGTTCTTTTTAAAGTGTTTCATTTCGGAAAATGTATTGTTTTGTTTTTTAAGGTTGGGATGAATACTTTCTTCTTCTTTTAAACTTTGGTAAGATTTCTGTTGGTTTCTGTTATCAACAAAATTGTTCTTATTTTCTCTTTTGGCTTATTTTTGTGCATCTCCCTTAGGGTTGCATTCGAATGTTCCAAGGGGGTGTTTTACCCCATTTATCGGGTAAATAAGTGTTTTCAATGCAAGGTGATATGAATTGGTTAACAAAAGTGATATGAATTGGCGCGACTACTTGGCGATATATCGCCAAGCTTTTGATCGCCAAGTGTTTGACGCCAATTTGGCGAAAAAAAATTTTGTTTTTGATTTAGGTTCAATTTGGCGCTGTTGGCGATATTTTGCGAAAAATCCACTGAATGATGGTAAAATCGACGATATTTAGGAGATTAATCATTGTAAAACATTTTTTGCATTGTTTCGTAGTAAACTAGGGATACAAATGTTTGAATTGTTATCTTGCTCACTCCAAGCACTATTTTAGCACTTAAGGCATCTACTAAGAAATTTACACGTAAAATTAAGTAGTGTGGGGTCCATATCAGATCTTTATATCATACTTTGAAGGAATTATAGTTGAATTACAACTAAAATAGAGCATTTTTTCTGCTATATCAATTATTTTACAAATGAACTTTTAATTTTATACCACGGGCAAAGCCGTGCGGGTACCGCTAGTTATTAACTAAATGTAGTTTAATTTTACTTTTTTGTTTCATAAGAACTTTCAAGTTAAGTAGAGTAAATTTACTGTTAATTACTAAACAATCATAATTAAATGTAATTTTCTTCTTGTTTTACTATATCGTATAGTTGTGAATAATTTAAGGTCAATATTTTACATTATTATAATTGTAAAATGAAAATTTGCAACATGCATTTTTATAGGCCGAAGCTTCGTTCCATCTCTAATTTTAAGTAAAAGATATATTAGAAAAAATGTGTTGTCAATGTCTGCGGGATTGTATATCATCCGAGACTTTTAGGAGTGAACAGGGTAGACACGAAATTCATTAACATAGAGCTAATTTTATCGCCATCAATGGTATTTGTTTTTAAAAAATATTACATGATTACCTGCTGCACTAACTACCGTTCAAGATGTAAGTGAATATTTGGCAATTAGCAATACAAGGTTTCAAACATATTTAACATCGTGTTTAAATTAATCAATAAATGCTGTTGTACTTGAAAAATAAAAGAAAAAAAAACATAAAATGCACAAATGAGCAGGAAAACTGCCGAAACGTGTTTCGAATTTACAAAAAACGCCCTTTTCAACTCAAAATTTTGAGTTTGTGGGTGAAAAGATATCCAAAGAAAGCAACAGGCATAGAAGCCAGCGGCTTAAACAGTGAACAAGGTTTCACTTTTCAAGATGCTTGCTTCTATGCTTGTTGCTTTTGTTGGATATCTTTTCTTCCGTAAGCTTAAAACTTTTCATCGAAAGGGGAGTTCCTTGTAACGCCGTGCCAGCAGTTTTACTACACATTTGTGCTTTTTAAGTTATTTTGTTTTCTTTTACTATGTTTGAGTTTATGAAATGATCACGTCACACATGTATAAAAAGTAATACAAAGAACTCAACACTTATGCACCTTTTTCACTTATACGACGGTTTTCAATGGTCCCAGCACATTTCATAGCATAATAATGATAATATCATTCGTTCATGCTTCGCTCAAAAGATAAATATTTCAGTTATGCGCCGAGTTTTTCGTAAAATGTAAAAAAAAAATTTTTTTTCTTTAAAAAATAAGCATATTTCTTCACTTTCCTCTTTAATCTTCCGCCTTTATTACTCACGGAAGGCCTTTTTGCGCATGAATTAGAGTTCGGAGAGGGACAATTATCTATTACGTATCGTTTTAAAGGAAACACTTTATGATTAGGTACGCTACATTTTTTGTTTTCTCTTTATCATTGTAGTTACGTTACAGTATCCTCAAAAGCGTAGTAATATGTCCTTTTTCTATAGAAACATTCTTATTCAAGCTCTCATTAGAACGTATGTTGCGTTTCAGAACTTTAAATAGGCTTGCTCGCTTATGCTTCTCTCTCAGTCATGCACTTTTTTCTGTTGATCCCTTGGGCCGGCGAATAAGTGAGAGTTCACTGTATGTATATAGTAAAAAAAAGCATTAACATGGAGTGAACATGCTGTTGATGCAAGGCTCAATTGAGACTATAATTACACAAGCAATTATACTTTTATTAAAAAATAATTAAATTTATAATAAAAATAGTTAAAATGATAATCAAAAGTAAAAATAAAAAAATCAATAGCTCAAAAAAAAAAGTAAGGATTCTATTTCAGTAATAATTCTGAAACATTCATATTTTTGACTTTTTATTACTACAAACGCATATTTCTATTACAAGATTGTGCTTACTTTAAAAAAATTTATTATAATAGTACTTCGTTTTTAATTCATTTGATTTAACGAGGTAATTAACCACAAGTATTTAATTTTAACATTGTGAGTAATTCATGTCCTGAGCCAAGAACCAAACACACTAAGGGACCACCGAAAATATTACCTCGAATATTTTTATTCGTCTGTCCATTCCATAGCTTCAGGTTTGAGAATGAACTAATAAATAACATTTGTTTAATTATCTCCATTGTAAAATAAATGTTCTCATTTATTTACAACTGCAGAAGACTTAGCATTTTCGCCGCTTTTATTACTGGGCGTGAATAATTGACGAAACAGCATGAAGTTGCCAGCCTTCATGCTCATTTGACTAATTGCATTTTCAATATCGTTTATGACTCCGTTATTGCCTCTCATTAGGGACTGGAGAATTCATTGTAAGAACTACCCTTGGGTTCCAAAAATGTTAAGCTGCTACATTCTTAGTACAATGCAAAATAAAAGGCAAAACGCATTGTTGTGATACAATCATAAATATTTATTTTGTATTCAGTTCACAGCTTCAAACTATCAAAAGAAGTTGCATACTACTTTCTCAAGATCTTTTTCAGATTTATGAAGCTTATGAATGTAATATGATTTTTTTTACGTTCATTTTGTTTGCAGTAAAGTTCTAAATTTTTTTATTAATATCAATACAAAGGGGGGATGGAAATCTGAAAAGCGATGGTGATGACTCCTTTTATACAGTGGGTAACCAAATTATTAGGGACACTACTCAAATTCTCGCAATTTCTAATTTAAGTTTACTTTTCGGAGGAATAAATGATCATCCACAGAATTTTTTTTACTCTGCATCGCTCCTGGTATCATTATTATCATTTTTTAAAAGGGACAACACTACCAGCCAGCGTCATTTTACAAAGACGGGGATTGTTTCTGTTTTAGTCACCAATGAGCAAAAACAATTGCTGTTGTGAAGTTATATGAAGAATTTTACTTTTCTAAAAGTTCTGTTCTTCTAAAGCAGTGGTTCTCAACGGAAGCAATACCGCCCCCGGTTGGCAGTGTGAAGATGTTGAGGGGCGGTGAGCATATTTTGGGCGGTAAAGGTGGCGGTGGATATATTATGAAATGTACTTTAACATTTTTCGGGCAAGGGCGGCATGAAATCTTCTGCTTTTATGTCGCCAAAAAGGATAGCTTTAACATTTATTTTCTGGGTTTATCTCCCGAACCCCGATATTTCTCGTACTGTCATGAAGAATAACCTAAC
>JAXGGA010024410.1:0-12087 GCA_038373865.1 Uloborus plumipes
GCCCCCCTCCCTAGAAAAACTTGAAATGACTTCTCTGTTCTAACGGTTGTTAAGAAAATTAAACGGAAATCAATGGAACTTTTTTCGAATGGCACTGAAAAAATGATATTAGCAGTTGTTTACCTTCAAATGCCTGTAGACTCGGTTTAGCCAAAATTGAAAAAACTAAGTTAGAAGGGTAGATTTTCCATGCCACCAAAACAAAATTTCCGAAGCATTCCTTCCTCTTGTCTAGTTTCGAAATCATTGAAAAAATTGGAGAAATTAACGGAAAATATTACATTCCTATTTCAAATATTGATTTTCCAAATCACATCCGAGAAATGATTTAAAAGTACATTCTCCACAAAACGTGTGGCATGTCTTTTAATCATAGTGGTTAATACATTTCAAAATTCAATCTTCCTGTCAAAAAGCACTTAAATCTTTTCAGTTATAGCAATAAAGAACGAGCATCCAAGACTAATTTTTCTATCAAAAAGGCTTTTCAATCTTTGGGAGGAAATAATTTTAAATCAAACGTCACGATAAGTTTTATATACTCTTCCATCAGCATAGTGGTAAATAAAATTCTAAAGATTAAGTAATTATTGTAAAGAAGTTTTGGAATGATTTCAGTAAAAATGTCCTTACGGATCGATCATCAAGTTAAATAAATAAACGTATCTCAAAACTCAGTTTAAAACGCAATAAAAAGTTATAAGAACATTTTCAATAAAAGCTAAAATAAAAGCACTGAAAACATTTTTCTTTTTTGAAATGCTCTCATCATTATAGAATAGACTTCGAATGATTTATTTACAGTAGAAAGGTTTTTTGCTTATTTACTTAATTTGTTAAGTACAATTCTGAACGATATCATTAAAGATATTTAACTGCTCGTAAAAAACAATTCTGTACGCGAAATCAATTATTTATGAGTTTTTTTTTGAATGGTTTAACATGGAACGAAAGATTGTTCAAATTGAAAAATCAAATTGAACTGCTCACTCAAAAGTTATTTGGCGAAACAAGTTGTTTAAACGGTTCAAAAGTAAACAAAAAATATTCAAGTAAAAAGTTCAAACACGAGAATGAGGTGTCCTAGCCGAGGTCTTTCGAACCAAGAACGAAATCGTTCAAATAGGATAGTTCATTCAAAAGTTATTGGAAGGGGGGAAGGGGGGCCGACCGACCGACATACACACATTTTCCTTATCTCAAGACCGAACTTTCCAATTTTTAATTTCTCAATATTTACTTAATTTTATTTATTTTTGACTTTTTTTTTTTTTGGACTTCGCAATCGTTTCAAGATGCAGCTATTTTTAACCGACTTCGAAAAAGGAGGAGGTTCTCAATTCAAAGCGTATACTTTTTTTTTAAATAATTTTTTCGTCTTTCTATTACTTTAACGAGAAAATACTCTAAAAAACACTATTGCAGCAAGAGCCTAACAATCAAAATAATTGGTAACAATAACTTATCTTTAAATCCTCAAGCACCAGAACATTTATTTCTTTACAAATTGCTACAACTTCATCCTCATTACCAAAACCTCCTATTACCAAAAACTACTATGGCAAAACAACTCGTTATATCCTCATGTATAAATTAGCCTTTTAGAGAAAAAATCCTTTCTGTTTAACATTAAATATAATGATCAAGTTACTACAATCTAACAGTATCAACACGCCTTGTAACAATAACTCACCGTAAAAGACTGACGCATAACAAAAAGTTTCAATTTTCCTGCAGATTATGATAATTTTGTCTACATCCCCTTTGAGAAAAAATACATTTTAAAACAATTCGTCGTTGCCTACTACTAGACATAACACGGGGTACTCCAAGCGAGTAAAAACTGAGCAACCGTCAGGTGCAACACCCGGCGCAATAAATCAGATGCTATTTTTCACAGGACGCTATTAAATTTAGTGGCCGTGTAAAAGAATGAATTTGCGTAGCCCTGCTTCCAGAAATTCTCCCGGCACGAACTTTTGAGCGTCGCAAGTTTTTATTCCTTTTTGCTGTTACGGCATCGCACAAAATGTTATGCTCGGAATTTCGAGAAATATTCTGGCGGGGGAGGGGGGGAGAAGAGGCGAAAAAAAGTTTTCTAAGCTCAAAGAATATTAGTCGCTCAGAAAATATCTGCAAATTTTTCCGCTTTTTGGATTTTGTAATATATAAATGATGTTGTTAAGGTTTTTATAAGAGGGACACGTTTCCAGTGAATATTTTCTTCACTTATAAGAGCAATAAAAGTTTTTCAGAAGCGGAGTTTCATATACCCGTTACCATATTATTTTTAACGATGTTTTGAAAGTTTTAAAAATGCAAGTAACATTTCATCCTTGCAGTTTTTAATAAATGATGTAACTATTTTGTAAAACATATAAAAAGAGTATGAGTATTACAGTAATTTAAGGTAACTTTAAGACATGTGAGTTATGTACTACTCTATATTTCTTAGTATAACGTGAAACCACTAGTAGAAGACGTAACTACTAACTGACACAAAACTAATATTAAATAATTCACAAGTAATTATTTGGCTTTCTTATTTTTGCATTTTGACGGAGTTACATGTTTTGAGACTTCATTGAGCATTTTCGGCGTTTTTGTGTTTGTGTACATCTGCGAACTTAACAGAAGCAAAGAAAAACAAAGTGCAAAATTAAGCTCTAAAAATACGCCCCCCCCCCCTCAAAAAATAAATAAATACATAAATAATGGACTAACATAGAGCCAAAAAAGGTTTCCAAATCAACTAATACGAAGATTTCATATATATAATATGAGTAAATACTTGAATTTGGATTTAATCAGAGGAAAACGTCAACCAGAACGAAGAGAAATTAAATCACTCCATTTACCAAAATGAGGCAGCACTAAACCATGAATGCGTAAATCTTCGGTACTGTTCTCGCACAATCTGAGGTAAATCAATGCACCACAAAACAGGATTGACAGCTCGTCTAATTTGCATGGAGCCAGAAAACATTCTTTAAGAAATGTGTTCCCTGAAGAAGGCCGAGAGTGAGTGCGATTAGAATTGAGGAAAATACAAGACAAATACTTCATTTATACTTATTATACAAAAACTTTATTTTATTTTGTAGTCGGGGTGCGTACAGGAGGGGGTATACGACCATGGCGCAGACAGCTAAATTGAAGTTTCTAGGAGTATTTTGAAAGGGTTTTTACCTTTTTTTTTTGGATGCTCTCATTCTGGAAAGAAACGTCTCTTAAAATCGTAAAGGACAAATCTAGGGTGCGAACTGACAGACAGACAAAGAGACGACCACATATTTTTTCTAGTTCAAATAACTACCTATTTAAACATCAAGAAGAAATTACCAATTTTTCATGGCACAGTACATATAGTTCTCAAAACTACAGTACAGGAAGGATCAAAATATTTCCTTAACTACAGTAGGATAAGGAGAATTATACATATTCATATACTTGGTATTGATATTGCTCATTTAGCGAACAATCAACCAACCACCAGGTAGAGTACTCAGTTTACCTCTATTTTGATTGAGTTTGAAACCAATTTCCATGAAATGTGTTCTTCGAAAGAGTCCCAGTGCGCTTATTTATTCTGAAAGAAAATATGATATAAATCTTTTATTTTGTAACAGAACCTGTCAACAAAAAAGCATATCATCAGAGTGTCATCTTCACAGCACGAGTGTATTGATCTTTTCAAGAAGCGAAGAACAAAAGGTACAAGAATAAGCCGGAAAGATTCGTCTCTCAAAAACGTCGTTCGCATCCGGCGCCATTTTCTCAAGTGACGACGCTGACACATCGCGCTGTCATGACGTAAAAGAGATGACAATGCTGTCACGCAGTTCCTTTCAATTCTGTGTGCTCTGGACGCTGAAAAAAAAATGAATTCAAGTGGCGAGGGCGCATTTCAAATATTATTTCGTTCTTTTCGATTTTGATCAAAGGTGCGGCCTGTCCTTGTTTTGGCGCGGGGAAGAAAATGAAGTTATGGGTTGAGTTGTTTTTTCGCTTTTTGAATTTGGTTTTCAAAAAAGCAGAAAGCGTTGAATTTTATAGCGCGTTTTCAGCAAGTTTTGTGTTTAAAAATGTATTTCTTCCAGCATCAAAAGTTTGACGGAGTTGCTTTGATAAAATGGTAGAATGCCTAATTGAATCGGTGTTAAGAGAACATTTAAAAAAAATTTTGCATTTTTTTCGTTTTGTGATGGACATAAGGCGATTTACTTGATTCAATATTTTTGCTTGAAATATTTTATGTCTTCGTCGCAGTATGTCTTTTCATTGCACATTATTGTAAAATAGCTTGATTTAATACTAACTTACCAACGAAGTTTGGCAAATCTGTTTGAAAGCAATGATATTTTCAATTCTGGATTAAGGCATGCATTTCTCCCTATTGCTTACATCAGAAGCTTCTGTGATAATAACGACTTACGTCGAATGTATTGCATAAAGGTGTACTTAAACATGGTATCTTAGTGCATTCATCGGGTAACAATCCAAAAAGCTAGTCCAGACTGTCGTAATTAAGTAACTCAGTCTGGCTATGGCTCAATTAGACACATATTGGTTAATATTCAACTATGCACTCCTGCACTAACGAGTCAACTCAGTTGCGTAGGATAATGGAAGTTTTTCAGGTCTGATGTTTTCTTGAATCTCAAAATCGAAGAATATAATTAGAAACTAAAGTTATTTCCTTCTTCTTAAAATATATATTTTTTAACATCATATTGAAATTGATGCACATATGACTGTCTCTGTCAAGTTATTTCTGCTAATATTTGTATTTACAACTAACAGAGTTGTTAATTTTTAGACATGATTGGAAAATCGCAATCGACTTGCTTATTTCTCTTTGTGACAACCAATATATTGGTTATAGAAATAATCAAGCAATTACTAACAATAGAAAATTGATCTAATTTATTTAAATATAACAGGGCATAATACTACACAAATCATTCATTTCACACGTTCAAAGTGTTGTATAGTGGGAAACTTAAGTCACTTAAATGCAAAATAAACTAAACATATAATTTAAGGTTGATTTAATTTTAATAAGTCTTAACACTAAATTAAGGCTATTATTTATTAAGCCTTTTTTAATTGAGAGGTGTTGACACAAGATTTTTGTATCTGACCAATCAAGCATCATTCTTCACTAAATCAACTACTTTTTTGATCATCAATTTTACTTGTGCTTAGCATGAATCAACTTAATCGAAAAACGAACATTGTATTATTATGGTGGTAATATATCTGAAAGCTTTTGCCTGGAAAGGGAGTTCAATTATAAGTTAAGATTTTATCATTTTCTGCTAGTTCGCGTGATTGACGAAATTGCTCTTCGTTTACGTGCTTAATTTTGAACACAAGCACGCAGGTTTACTGGCATATATTCCAAAATATTTTTATCGTATTTGTAAAATAAAATTCATACGTTAATCATTGATTTATTTCCTTTTCTACTTAACCCTCATTTTGGCATATATCAAAAATTTAAAAATTTTGACATAATTTTTTTTATTTTAGTTTTTTTTGGGGTAAAATGCATAAATATTATATAGTTAAAAAAATTTCATGGGAAAAAATGAAAAGAAAATCGGTTTTATAAATTGTATCCTGTAGGATACACTACCAAAGTAGCAAATCGGAATACATAAAAACTTTTTATAAAATTTAAATCAAGTATTTATTTACAATACAACTACATCTATCTATAAATTATTATACAAATCAAAATAAATCAAAATACAAAAGAAATTCAAAAATAAAAGAGAAAATACCTGTAATCGACGTGACGCCATGTTATTTTGGTAGAACACACTGTAATACTTATAAACTTAATACTGAACGCGTTGCTTTGTAAATAGCCACAGTAAAGACAGATGTTGAAAAAGAAGGTTCGAATAATGCTATAGGTTAAAAGCCAGCCCCTAGAGCGCCCCTAGTTCAAATTAAAAAATGTAGAAAGTGATGTATCCTGTAGGATACATGGTCAAACTAAGGGTTAACTGAATCTTTAAATAACAAAAACTATTGACAGCCACTTACGGAAAGAAGGTTGCAGAAATTTGCTTAAAAAACTATCCTAGGGCAAAAACAATAAATTATTCTCCACCGCAGCTTAGAGCTGAGATACAAATGCAAAAACTTTCCGTCGCCGTAAAAGTGAACAGCTTGTCATTCAGGATTAAGCGACAAAGCCTCGCCGATTTGCAGGATATTGTGGAAGATCCCACGAAAATCCCAGACGGTTAACCTTTCCTCCACAGTAGAGGATCAATAGTCTTTATTTTATTTCCTTTATCTTTTCCATCTTCAGTGAAATGGCCGCAAGAATGCCAAGCGGTTCGATAAATTGCCTCCAGAAACAAACGAACTGTTTTTTATGCTTTTATTGGCTCGACATTTTTGTTCTATTTCCTCAGCCGCAGAGAGAGAGAGAGAAATTTTGGCGTTTATCATTGTTTGGAAGGATTCATATAATTACATTATGTGACTTTTTTCCCTTCCTTCGGGTTCTTTGTAGTACTGAATAACCTTTCTCTTTTTTTTTCCTATATAACAGTTTTGTGAGAAATATTGTGTATTTTACTGATTACGTTGCGTTACATTGCGCTACGAACGTTGACAGGTTTGTTCATGACTGTAGGACACGATTATTAGAAATTTTTCTGTTTATAAAAATTTCTAAGACCACTCCGAGGGTGTTCAGTTTTGTTTTTGGGTATAAAATAGTATCAGTTTTACAAGAAATATTGCGTCTTTTACTGTTTCTGTTACGTTAAATTGAGCTAAAAAAGTAAAAAAGTTTTTTCATGACTGTAAGACACGTTGACTAGAAACTCGCCAGGGGATAAAAAGAGGAAAGACATCACTGAAAGGATTCCATTCTCTTTTCGTCATAAAAAAGTGGCATGTCCCATGCGGCAGTTTTAGAAGTAATATTCCGTTTTTTACTGATTATATTACATTATAGTGAGGAATAAAAGTTAAGACGTTTGTTCATGAATGTAGGATACTATAATTAGAAACTTGCCTGGTGGATAAAAAGATGAAAGATAATTCCAAAAGGATTCAGATCTGTTTTACTTTACTTCTTTTTCCTCAAGGATTAGGCCTAGGGCATGTTTAGGCTTCCTAGTCAAACGAACGTTTCTCAGTCTACTTCAGTTTTCTCTGATTTGTGGCTTGTGTTAGAATTATCTTTACCTTTATAAATGCTTCATGAACACATCAAACGAAACCGTACTATAGTGTAATAACTAAACAATCAAAATACATAGCAATGAAACAGCAAAAAGAGATGTTTCTCGAAGCTGAAATTATTCGCCCTCGAGTCCTTTCTATAGAGATATGAGGTCCTAAAATCTGCCAAATTTTCAGGAAAAGTCACCAAATTCAGCAAATTTCGTTGAAAAGTGGAATAAATCTTTGACAGGATTTGCAGATAAATTTCCTCCCATGTGCAGTAGGGTGGGCCGAAAATGACTTTTATTTTTTTTTCGATGACGAGGTATGCGGAAAAGGTGCCATTGGGGGCACAAAGCACTCACAAAAAATTTGATTTTTTTTGTACAATTTCTTGATCTGCCGCAATCGCCTTGAAGTTTCGAAAAAATGCTAATTTTTGATGTTTTTCGTAAAATTTGTCAAAAAATTTTTTTAAATATTTTCAATGATAGATGTAACTTAAAAGTTACTATTAGGGACACTAAGTTCACATAAAAAATTTGAATTATTTTGCTCCATTTCTTGATCAGCCATAAACGCTTGGACGTTTCAGAAAAATTGCTAAAATTGGATATTACAGCAAAATTTGTGAAATTTAAAAAAAAAAATATTTTCGGTAATGGGGAGAGCAAAAAAGGCTCACTATTATCATTAAATCAACATTAAAATTGAATTGTAAATTATATTTATTTAATTTGTCACAAATACGGGGAAAATTCGGATTTTTTTTTTTAACTGATCCAATTTATTTATTAATTTTTAAGCTTGATAAAAATTCCTTCCAAGTATTGAGAGACAATTTAGGAGTCTGAAATAAGAAGTAGTTTATCAAATAATCTGCATTTTTATTTTTAAAATTCGTTAGAGTTACAAATTAGTTATTTATTACTAATGAATAAAAAAAATGTGTTAACTGAAAGTACTTCTCAGTTCTCAGCTTATTGCGAATCCAAATATCTTGCAAAATAATCCAGAACTCAACACGAGGAGGTGGCTTCACGAGTTCTACCACCTAAAAATATTATATTCACGTTGTTTTACATTCTTCATGCAACAAAGTCCTTCTTCGAATTAAACGTTGACATTTTTATCCTGGATTGTATCTTTTTTCTTACGAAAGTATCTCTGTCCTCATGGCCACATACGTGCATTGCCGCTTCTGTCACTACTTTAATTGTTCTTCCCACAGCTTGCGTGTGACTTGGAAAGCGGACTGAAGCTTCATCTAAAACCAAGCCTGATTCTTATGTTTCTCTCAAGCTCTTCGAATAAAAGATTCTTTGTAATTGGAGGCTGACTAAGATCTGTTGAGAGCCAGTTGATGCAGTCGTAGTACTCAGTAGCCATAAAGTTCAGTTTTAGAACCTTAAACTGTCTCAGTCTCCTGATCTCTTTCTTCTTTGAAAGGCGGCATTGTTTAATCCTTTTCCATGCAAATATTCTGATTTCTTTGTTTTCGTCTATTGCCATTGCTAATAGTATATTCTCAGGATGGCGATAGTATGCATTTCTTTGAACCACCGAATGCACTATCGTTAAGTCATCAGCGAGGAAGTTTGAGAGTAGAACTATTTTTCGCAAATATCTCGGTTCATCTGCTCACCCTGGTAACTTCCTCACTGAGAACCATACTCTACGCATAAACTCGTACTACGCCAGTATACTCTTATGGCTACTGAGTACTACGACTGCATCGACTGGCTCTCAACAGATCTTAGTGAGCCTCCAATTACAAAGAATCTTTCATTCGAAGAGATTGAGAGAAACATAAGAATCAGGCTTGGTTTTAGATGAAGCTTCAGTCCGCTTTCCAAGTCACACGCAAGTTGTGGGAAGAACAATTAAAGTAGTGACAAAAGCGGCAATGCACGTATGTGGCCATGAGGACAGAGATACCTTCGTCAGAGCAAAGATACAGTCCAGGATAAAAATGTCAACGTTTAATTCGAAGAAGGACTTTGTTGCATGAAGAATGCAAAACAACGTGAATATAATATTTTTAGGTGGAGGGCTGGTAGAATTCGTGCAGTGACCTCCTCGCGTTGAGTTCTGGATTATTTTGCAAGATATTTGGATGCGCAATAAGCTGAGAACTGTGAAGCACTTTCAGTTAACACATTTTTTTTTATTTAATAGTAATAAATAACTAATTTGTAACTCTAACGAATTTTAAAAATAAAAATGCAGATTATTTGATAAACTACTTCTTATTTCAGACTCCTAAATTGTCTCTCAACACTTGGAAGGAATTTTTATCAAGCTTAAAAATTAATAAATAAATTGGATCAGTTAAAAAAAAAATCCGAATTTTCCCCGTATTTGTGACAAATTAAATAAATATAATTTACAATTCAATTTTAATGTTGATTTAATGATAATAGTGAGCCTTTTTTGCTCTCCCCATTACCGAAAATAATTTTTTTTTAAAATTTCACAAATTTTGCTGTAATATCCAATTTTAGCAATTTTTCTGAAACCCCCAAGCGTTTATGGCTGATCAAGAATTGGAGCAAAATAATTCAATTTTTTTATGTAAACTTAGTGCCCCTAATAGTAACTTTTAAGTTACACCCATCACTGAAAATATTAAAAAAAAAATTTTGACAAATTTTACGAAAAACGTCAAAAATCAGCATTTTTTCGAAACTTCAAGGCGATTGCGGCAGATCAAGAAATTGTGCAAAAAAATTCAAATTTTTTGTGAGTGCTTTGTGCCCCCAATGGCACCTTTTCCGCATACCTCGTCATCGAAAAAAAAATAAAAGTCATTTTCGGCCCACCCTAATGTGCAGGCGGTGAAGACGCCGTTTCCTTAAAACCTCGCCAAGTCCATAAATTTGGCTACGTTTCTTAACCCTTTGGCAGATTTCAGGATGTCATATTTCGATAAAAGGGACTCGAGGACAAAAAATTTATACGGGGGAAAATGTTTCAATGCTTTCGACAGCTAATTACTGAATTCTTCTTCATTACTACCTTATTCGGGTTGTTCCCTGGTAAGACTTTTAGAGATTAAGTTCCAAATCTCCATGTGATACACTACATTCGTGAGATCCAGAAAACCGACAAACATTAATCCACGAAAAAAACCACGCACATCCGAAATGAACTTACATTTTAAAACTCCTTTTCTCCAACATTCCAGCCATCCCTCACTATCTCCAACTTCTCCCCTAACGCATTAAGACGCATTATTTCACTCGATGTTGCTTCTGAAAAACGGTTTCTTATCCCTCTGGCGGGGGAAGGAACACGCTCTAATGGATCGTAAAGAGGGACCCGTGCCGCTGTTGCTGTTCGATTTATAGGGATAAGGAGGAGGAATAGGCGCGGGAGGAAAAGATGTGCTGGCATCGAGAAAGACCCTCATAAAAAGCCATGGAACAAGCAGAAAATTCGGCATTGATTTCCTGGTGGAACTTCAGTAAGCAAGCTTCGGGTGGTGGTTTTTGAGATATAGAAATTGAAATTAGTGTGTTTGAGTTGAAAAATTTGGACAAGGGTTTGGGTGTTAGTGCTAAAAATGCATGGTGAGAAAACTTATAAATTAATTTCAGATTGATATTAGTACAGTATTTAAAATTTACGTTTTCAACTGAAATCATAAAAAGGTAAAATAAAAAGTTGATGCAAGCATTACAGTATTTTCCTGCATGATTATAAAATATTGTAAATATTGAAGATAAAAAAATATCCGTCGAAATCTGAAAGCTAAATTTTTTCGCAATTATAAGGTTCGTTTAATTGAGCGGGGTAAATTAGTAATAAAATGGTCACAAGCAGACAGCCTAAAACGTTCTTGCCTGGTATGGCAAAATATTTAACTACAGATATGGTCTGACCGACCTAAGAGTAAAAGCGTATTGTTTAAAGTATGTAAGGGAAAAAAAAGTGCTCATGTCAACTTATTAAATTAAACCTTTTAGAGATCCTCTATATCCACAAACTACCCAGGAACCTCAGACGCACAAACTGACAAGCTATCTGTATGGAAGATTATCATTAATTGTCTTCAGCGAGTCTCTCAACAGAAAGACAACAACAAGTCAATTTTTAATGAAAATTGCCGGAGCTGAAGAGTCCAACAGATTTTAATCAGGTTGTGGAGTGGAGCCAAAGTCTTGTCAAAACACTTTACGCGCGTTCATGAGCATATAATTGATGAATTTTCTCTCCAAACCAGATGAAAAATTATCCATATAATAGTTCACAATCATCAACTTATTTAAAAGACTCTCATTTGTTCCTCCAACACTTCACCCAACTCAAAGTCAATAACAGATGAAACCTAGTAAAAATTGAAAAAGCTATGGATTTTAATGAACATGTTAGAAACTGCCATTGTGGTACATGTCGAAAACTTCAGAACTTCTTTCAATTCAAATCTCACACATCAAATGCATTAAAAATTGACGAAACTAGAGTTCGATAACAATAAATATGTTAGAAACTACCACTGTTGTATAGGTAAAAAATGAAAAATCTTAAATGTCAACACAAAAAAAAAAAAAAAAAAAAAATCACGTAGAAATCCCAATGTCTGCAAAATACCAAGAACCCTCGCAGATACACAATATAGCAAGATATCTGTCTGAAATATCCTCATTGATTCCCTTCAGCACTTCACTCGTCTCAAAGCCAACAACAGATCAATTTTTGATGAAAATTGCCGAAGCTGAAGAGTCCGATACATTTTGAACAGACCATGGAGTGGAGCCAAAGTCCTGTCAGAACACTTCACGAGCGTTCATGCGCACATGATGGATGAACTTTTATTGAAAACAGAGGAAATATTTGTAGCATAATAGTTAACAATCGTGACAACCTAATGAAGTTAAATTTGCAGAG
>JAXGGA010024411.1:0-12086 GCA_038373865.1 Uloborus plumipes
TTTTGAAATGCGACATTTCAAGCCAAGGCTTAGCTCGGTAAACCTTAATTGTAACTTTTATTGTTTCAAAATACTATGGTAGTTTTGCGATAACGTTAGTATGTAGTTTAGTAGTAGCCTTGGGTATTTGATTTTAATATAGGGTATCACTTTTGTAGTAGTTGTAAAAGTGAACGTGTCTTTGATCTCTTTGAAAAGTTGTCAGAACGACGGTAGTAGATGGCGATGTAGTGCAAATGAAGCCAATAAAAATTGTGGTATTAAATTTAAAGTTTAGAGTTTTTTGCGGAATTCCGCACGGGTCACCTAGTTTATTTATATTTTACATTATTTATTTTTGTCAATCATTTTACAATTATTTTATGTTTGCTTATTTTTATTTATTTACTTATTTTTTTATTTACCATTCCACTAATTTATTTACTATTCTAACATAACTGTGTTAGTACTCATCGCTTTCACAAAATAAAGTGGAACATATTCCCTTTTAATATCCCTATAAGTAATTACGTGCAACAAATAGCAGAACAAGGGAATCCTAACAAACGAAAAAACTTTCATTTGTTGTTTCATTTTATCTAAAATGTAGTTATTTCTTCCAGGGAAAGGAACAAAAGTCCATTCCTTGAGCATAAGATTTTTCTTTTAAAAATAGGGGTATCACAAAGGACAAAAACTGAACTCTATTTTGACATTTACAGAAAGCACTGTCAATGAAGCCCTGCTAAACTGCTCATAACAAAGGTGCATCCCAAAGAAAAGGAGAGAGGAAAGGGGTGTCGCCTTATTCCCACGAGAACACTTCTCACCGTTGCTTGCTGTCCGAACCAAATCGGACAGTGGTATAGGAACAAAAGTGCCGCTCCAATCCCTTCCATGTGGTTATTTTACAATGAGACAATTCAAAGTGATTCGGGTACTTAAAAGGAGGTTAACTAATGCAATTTTACAGAGCATTTGACGTGCTTTAGTACAAGATCATAAAAAAAAGCTTAGCTGTGTAAATGACTTTTTAAAAGGGTAGAAGGAATCGGCGACTTTTGATGCATTCAGGGGCGGCCCTAGCGGCGGACATTCCGGACCCCTGTCCGGGGCGGCAAATTTTAGGGGCGGCATTTTGGTTTGAATCCTAAAATGAATTTTCTTCAAGGAAAGAAACGTACAAAAAAATGAAACAAATGTGATCCTTTTTACACTTAGAAATCCTGAAAGGTATGAAAGTAGCGATGTTTGCGCGCGTTATTTTAATGTATCCATTTCAAGACAACATTTTCGGCTATTTCAACATAGCCTATAAAAACAAACGAATATATATTTATAAAATAAACAAATATTTAGAAACTAATTGTTAATGGAGACATTTTAAAAAACAAACTAACTACAGCAGATAACTTTAAGAACGTCAAGATTTTGAAATTATTAAAAGAAGCTCGGGGGCCTAAAGCGTAGTTTTTTTGGGGGGGGGGGGGAAATCTCAATTCATCAAATGAAACGCCGAATTTTACCGAACGAATAAACGAAAAAATAATAAAATGTGTGCATGCATCAATACTTATATATTCTGAGAAGAAACATCATTGAAAAAAATAAATAAAATAACGCATGATTGTAATATTATAAAACTGTCTCACTATTTTCAAATTTTCCGAATCATTAGTAAAAATTTGCTAAATATGAAATTTTTTTTGGAGGTCATAGTATCCTCCCACTGGGGTGCCCCTGATACAAGTTTTGTAAATTGTGTAGAGAGAAAATTGTAGAGAGAAACAAGGCATATCAATGCGCTTGATCTAACACAGAGGTCTTCAACTTAGATTCTGGGAAACCCTAGGGTTTCTTAGACATTTGAAAGTAGTTCAGCTAGTGATCACTATTTGCTCAATCATAGCACCAAACTTTTAATAAAGTTACAGTTCTTATAAAAGATCAAATGTTCTTTTAATATTTCCAAAGCATTGCTTAAATATTTTCCTACTCAAAAAGAAAAATTATCTTGGATCAAAACTATACTTCATAACTGACACCTCCTAGCTCTTGATAAAAGAAAGAGAACAGCAAATTGATGTAACTATTGATAATAAATTGAAACTAATTATGCATTTTTAGAATGACATTACACAGAATCCTGAAATTTCCAAAAAAGCTGTGAAACATTGTTAATTGTTTCAACATAAGTGGGCGAAACATCTTTCTTCCTGTGCTATGACAAAAGCAAAATTCAGAAACAGATTAGAAGCTGAAGCTGACTGCTTACGTTGCTGATTTAAACAATTATTCCAGACGTGATAAATACTTTCCAATGAAAAATAATCGCAGCCAAGATGAGAGAGAAATCTTTAGTAATATCTATACTTCTTAACTTAAAGCAGACAGGCGTTTCTTACAAAGTTAATGCAATCTGTGAAACTAAGCAATTCAGTATTCAAATGCCAAAGGCTGGGAAAAGTGCTTTAAATATAATTGTTCTAGATGTCTTGAAAACAAGTAAATAAATCTTTGAAACTCTTTGCTAAGTGCTGCAACTTTATTTTTTATCAAATGCATAAAGCATCAATTGTCTTTATGGCTGGGATGTTACTCTTCTGTTTTTTAAATATTCACACCATTTTCTTTAAATCATTCAATGCATTTTTTTCCATTGATCATTTTGCATTTAATTCAGTGTTGTGTTAGTAGATTGGAGCGACGATCTAACACTAACTTTATATCGAAAGCCAATGTCAGTTTTCTTTTCTCCTCCCAAGTTCCTTTTCCTTGTCGATTAATGTCACCGATTTATAGAACCACAAGCAGAAGCAATTTTTATTTAAATTGATTTTAGTTTGCAAAAGAAGGTCTAACTTTTAAAAGGTATTGTTTGCCTACTTTTCTCCTGTTATTTTTGTTGTCTTAGTTACATTTTAAAAGACCTCAAAATGCAGAATTTTATATTTATTTTTCCAAATTTTTCCCGAGGGAGAAACCCACAACCCCCTGAGTTTGCAACTATTCTTTTCTTTATGAAAAATAGTCACCGCATCATTTTCCTCATACTCATCCCTCTCCAAGGTCAATAGAAATGAATAAAGTAAAAATAAATGAAGACAGTATGAAGTGTGCAAAAACGGGAGGGGAGGGGAAGCAAGAGCTTCTGAAATATTGGGGGAAAAAAAAAGGACGAAAAAGCCTACAATATAGTTTTTGGGACTACAAAAGAGGCCCTATATATCTAAAATAACTTAGGGTGATATTCGGTTTAAATCCGACCCTGAATATAGGATTTTATTTTGTCACAGTTTTTAATTCACAACATCTATTTATTAAGTTGTATTTATAAGCAATTTATTTCTTTTCAAACTTTAAGAGGGGTGGCATTTTGCATTTTTGTCCGGAGCGGCAAAACTGCTAGGGCCGCCCCTGGATGCATTGTAAACATAGCGACCAATAACACAAAGAGATATCTTTAAGTGTTGGTCCATTTATCTTAACTTCTATAGGAGTCTATATCCCACTTTGAGTGCACGGATTTTAGTAGCTCAATCGTGTGAGCTATTTTAACGATAAGCAGTTACAAAAGATCAAAACTTGCGACAAATCCCCCGTTTCCCTAAAGACTATTTACTTGAATATACCCCGCCCCCCTCGCCCCAAAGCCGTATCCACTTAATCTCAGTCGTATAGCTTGGAGATGCCAGAAAGAAACACTATGGGAGGTCTCCCAAGAAAGCTTTTTACAAGCCATCTGAACAGGTTTCCATTCAAGCAATAGCCAGAAAATCATTTGCCATGCGCTACCCCTTCCACATGATTTTCTTACAACAAAATGTAATTAAAATCAGAAATTAATTTCAAAACGAGCATTACTACTGTTACATTTTGGAACATTTCATGTTCCAAAATTAAAATACAATGATTAAAAAATTAAAACACAATACAAAAAATATTGTGAAAAAATATCTTATAAATTTGGAGAATTATGATAAATTTGGCAAAAGAAGCTTTTAAATGAAGAAGGTTTAGTCGAAAAAGTAGGGGGGGGGGCACTGATTTAGTTCCTTTATTTTTTAATCAAGCTTGTAATAGCCCCTCAAAGAGAATATTTTTTCACTTGTTCATCAAGAGTTTAAATAACAGAAAGCAGAAGAAACAAAGTTTCCATAAAAAAAATAAAAAATAAATAAAAAAAACTTTTGTCTGATGATTTAAAGCATTATACTCGATACATGACATACGACATTGTACTCTTTAGTTTTTCTAAGAGTACGTGAAAGGATGAAAAATCTCGATAAAATAAATTATATAACGATCACAGGTTCTTAATATCTTATAAGTTACATCCATTTGACCAAAGAAAATACCTTTGGTACCGCTCCCCTCAAAGCACCAAAACCCAGCAGAGAAGCGAGCTAACAGGGTTTGCGCCTGGAAAAACGGCCGACACAGGATCGTCAAGAGCGAAAACTGCTAGGTTCGCTGTGACGATACAGGATCGTCGCGGCCAGTTAGGAACCAAATTCTGTGGACGAGCCTACGTCGGCCGGAGCGGTTTTTACACAAAGTGCGCGGCCGATCGTGTGTCGGCCGGGGCAGGGAATGGGTTAAAAAAGCTATGATCATAAATTTATTGCATTTCAGGGGAAAAGACTTTGTACTTCTTAAATACACCAAGAAAGCCTATAAAATCCAGAATAAGGGTTGAAATTCCAATAAAAATATGTATGGGCGCAAAACACTTATCTAGACATGAAACTCCTCAACAGTAATTTAAATGAAATTTTTTCTATTGTATTGTCCATTTTATAATGTCTTTAGTTACTGTCATCCACACTTAAATGGCATGTTATTCTTTGGAAAATAATATGAATGAAGACAATGTACACCATGCTATATCAAAACTTAAGGTTTTATGAGTGCAGAAAAATCAGTTAAATGAAACTTAAAAATTAAAAAGTAATTTTTCTTCAAGTTCTTAATCAAAAGCAAACATATGAAACATATTATGACGAAAAAGAAAAATTAAAAATACATAAAAAATATTCAAAAAAGAATAATTTTGCAGTACAATAAATATAAACGATTAAGAACAAAATTCATACTATCAGAAAGAAAATCTAAGCTTCTCTGTAGCAGTAAAATTGGAGAAACCATTAGCAATAGAATTATTCTATTGCTACATTTTTCTTTCATTTATCATTAGCCGAATTTAGCTTGGAAATAAATCAATTTTCATCCTTTTGTTTTTAGAACAGTAATGAGAAAAATAAATACAGTCGGCTCCGCTTAATCGGGTAAGGGATAAACAAATACCCCGCTTATACAAATAAATGTCCCGGAACCTAGGTCATAGACACAATGTTAAAGATCCCCGATTAAACAAATACCCGCTTAATCGAATAATATTTCTTGGAACCGACAGTAATTCGTTTAATTGGGGCTGACAGTAGTTAAAAGTTAAATATAGGTCTTACAGGGGTAAACTAAACTTTTCAGAAGAAAATGGTCACAATTTTTCGAATCAGTTGATCACAAAACTAAGTGAAAATCTTTCTTGAGTTAATATCATTCATTTTTTAACAGTGTATTGAACGAGTATGAAATTCTATATTTTATCATGGTGAATCCCTATTTTAAATCTATGGTTTGAAAATCATATTGCCTGACCCGATATGCTTGGAGCTTTGTAAAAATTCTGATTCAGCATGGATCTTCAACCCTTACATGCCTGGCTGTGCATGAAATTTTTAATGAAATACCCAGCAGGGCATGGATTTTTTTCAATCAAATATTTCTTTCTAAAACTTTATTATTTTATATTTTATTAAAAAACTACTATATGTTAATATTAAAATAATTCTTGATTCAGATATAAAGTAGCTAATTTAATATTTTGTCTGATTAACATGTTTACTGTCCAACTAAGAGTTAATTCATAGTATGTTATTTGGCTGACAGAATTGAATTCGAGTTAGTTTGTAGGTGATAGATTTGCTGTTTTTGCCCAGATTAGAAGTTACGTGCAGTATATCGACGTATGGATATTTAACTTTTGAGGAGATGCCAGTAAATTAAAGGATGCACTTTGGTTAAGGTTGTGCTAGTTCCTGTTGGCGATCTGACTTGGTGATTCAGAACTCACTCTAGTTTTATGGGTTTTTTAGGATTATTTTATGATGCCAAAGATTGCAGCTAATTGTGGTAATCGCTCAAAAGCAGGACACGCCACCGTTGTTGGTATCCCCATTAAATTTAGCATTTTCATACATGTGTTATATAATTGGGATCTGTGTTTCATGTGCAATTGTTTGGTTTAGTGGCTTGCGCTGCTTCTTAATATTTCTCCCAAATCAGATCAGCTAAGGGTTAGGGGGGGGGGCATCTATGCATTTAAATAATGTTATTAATATTTTTCATATATTTGTCGCTTTTAATTCATTACTTTCTTTGTTTGCAAATGCTGCATTGCTAATGCTATACCAGAAATTCGAATGATTTCATTAAAAAGCAATAAAAATAAAATTGGGAATGTAAAACTTTTATTCGGGCATGGATTTTTTAGTCAAACATGCCTGGCAGGGAATGTAAGATTTTAAAGATTTCTCGAGCGCCGGTTAAATACAACCGTATATGTAACTAAATTCAAATTTGGTAACAGTATGATATCAAATCCGCGTTATAAGAATCGCAAATTTTGGACCGTGTTGTACGATAGACAAAAGAAGTATAGAGAGGTTAAAAATATACAAGAAACAAATATACGCCGCAATACTTCATTCTAACTACTATTAGTACCAATAGCATTATACGAAGGGGAGTTTGCTAAAATTTAGCACTGTATTTTCACAGCACAGATAAGTAGAACAGTTTGTATAAATTTAGATATAAATGTAATGTATTAATAAGTAATGATTTCGTCCGAGGGAGAAAAAAAAGAACAGTGAGGAACGAAAGGAACCTGTGACGCTTGCACTCCTGCACCTTTGAATTACTGCACGCATTTCCAGTTGACAAGTATTTTTCTTCGAAAAAAAGAAAAATATTACATTTTCATCACACAGGAAATATTTGAAATTTTTTTCACTTGCTCCATGACTTAAAATTGCAAATTGTAAACAAAAGTAAATTGATGCCAAACAGAGTTTGTAAATAGGGCTAAGATCATAAAATCAGAGCATGGAGGAGAACATTGCAGAGATAAATAGCGAATGCAGACTTTCACGTCACAGAGGCGTGGCTTCTTGTGACTGGCAAGCCCGTCAATTAGGGGATTAGAAAAATTAATTGTCTTACACATAAGTGGTCTTATACTTTTTTCCCGATAAAATTTGTATCGAGTATACTCCATTTGCACCACCCTGGAATAATCTCGAACGGACCTGTTTAAATAATGTATATATCCTAGATTCCTGCAAAAATCTATCGTAAACATGAAGTTCTATTGAATGTAAGAAATATATTTTAAAAATGTGCTTAATGCTAAAAGTATTCATTTGAAGTAATTTAAATTTATTTGCAGCGTCACTGTTGACAATCTGTCCCTTACGACAACTTTCACGGAGCCAAGCAGTAAGTAACCGCCCCTAAGCCAGGGCTACGGCAGAAACATGCAATATACCGCCAATTCGGTTATTACATCCATTCTAATTTCAGATTAGATACCAGTTTTTTGACTCTCTTTGCTTCTTTAAAAGGATTTCCGCCTCCAACTCCGTTACTTTCCTATTCCATGCTGTCGAGTGCTAAAAAACACGAAACTGTAGTCCATGGACGGAATACCGAGTTGGTACGGGGCCACCGGTTGGTAGTGTATTGCACACTTCCGCGTAGTGTGTTTCAATATGTGAGCTTGCTCTATTAAAGAAAATTGTATTCACAGTTCTAGAAATTGATGACGTGAGCTGATTAAGGGCTGAATTCAAGAGAAACACCATTGCTATCGCTTCGAGGCGATCGCAATTGCTTGTGTATTAAAACATTCAACTGTAACTAACATAATGCCGTTTATAAAGCTGGGCTACGTCCACTTCTGGATTTCTTTTATGTATGCTACATATAGATTTCTTGGACAATCGCGTTACACCTCACCTCTCCTCTACGGCACACCAGGCAGCCGTAGCCCCAATTTGGGCACCTCTGTACTAGACTATAATGATGTATAGTAAACGAGCTCAGCGAGCTTTGCTCGTAACACAATCTGAATGGAATTGATCTTAGTTCCCGATAGTTGGTGAGAAATAGCGAGCAGGGGACGTAGATCCCATGTATTAAATAATTAGTCAAGCTTAGGAACGGTGATGTGAATTTTCTGTAAACAAATAAACGGAAGATTTTTGAAATAAAAATCCTAATCCACTAAAGTAAAGCTTTGTTTTACTCATATGGGATATAGGAATGTTTTTAAATAAACACACTGCAGAGGTAACATTTCTGGCCTACTATATACTGTTAAAATCTGTGTCTATCCGTGGAAGGAACAAGTTGCATTTAGCGACATTCAGAAGAAGCTATTCCGTTCGGTCTCATCTTTCCACAGTGACTCTTCGAAAATTTTCCCTTCTCGGCCCCCTTTGCACCCTTTTGCAGAATTTCAAGTTTATCAAGGCACCATTATATATTTATTATATTATGGTAGTCCATGTCAAAGCAGGCAATGGGAGATATCTTCTTAGTTTCGGAAGAGTTTGAATTTAATATGTATTAAAATTCAGAAAGAAAGTTTTTTTCAAGTTATGTTTTAAATCTATATATATAATAAAAATATTAAAAAAAAAAAAAAAAATTGAACCGACTTCGGAACTTCACTCGGCAAGTGCTCTAAAAAGTAAAAAATAATTTTATTCTTTGAACACCATCGACACTACATTTAAACATAAGTTTTGAAGTCGGCGCAAAAACACTATATAGAATCATACGAAACTATAATTTAACTATATATATAAATTGCAATGAATCCAGGTTCTTTAATCGCATTCGCATACACTACATTGACAACCACATATTTATGTAATGGTACAAATATTCAGCTCTTAATTTTCAATGGTTTTTTCCTCTGAAAAATGTTGGTAAAATGTAGTTAAACATCATTTCACCTATAGTTTTTGCACCGACTTCAAAACTTATGTTTAAATATAATGTCGATGGTGTTCAAAGAATAAAATTATTTTTTACTTTTTAGAGCACTTGCCGAGTGAAGTTCCGAAGTCGGTTCAATTTTTTTTTTCAAAAATATTTTTATTTTATTCTTTTTAGTGTAAATGTACATATGAAATAAGGTAATGTTTCCATTACAAAACTTCACCTAATTTGCTTAAATAAATGCTTCATAAAATAAACTATGTAAGGAAAAAAAAAGAAAGAAAGTATCAACGCGTCTAAAATTTTAAACGATTGATACTAAAAAATAATCCTTGTTATTCTCTGGTATTTATTTGTGTACTAGTTTAATCAAAGGCTAAATATTAACGGCTTTTCAACTAATTTATATTTCAAAACAACACTAGATTCTCGCGGTTCATAAAATTTTTCGACGTATTACGTACGTGGCCCGCTAATGAGTTTCATGTTTGCTTCAGTTAAGCCTTCATTCAAAATTTTCATTATCATTATAATAACTGTTTCATATCAATCACTTTTGTAACAATGGATTTCATATTTAATCATTTAGGACAAATCGCTTTAAATTTGAGCAAAAATTTGGAGATTTTCCTCACTTTCTTCAGAATTCCTTTATCAAACCTTATGTAAATTAAGACTAATAAAACCTGAAATATTACGAATCAATTAGTACCTGGTGCAGCTTTCAGTTCGTTGTAGTTCAGTAGAAAAAAGCAGGACATAGAAAGATACTCGGTTTAAAATTTTTAAAAAGACCATAGAAATGAATTTCATTATGCAATCCAGAGAAGCCTGGCGTTCAAAATGGTCACTATTACGATTACTGTGATGCCAATTTCTTTTTCGAAAGATTTCTGTAAATTCCCTTTATCGAACCCGGACCACGAGAGGATGGGACCAATCGGAAAGAAAGACCTTTCTAACAAAAAAAGAATTTTTGAAATCGGTCCAGGCATCTTCGAGTAATCTTATAACATACAAAAAAAAAAAAAAAAAAAAAAAAAAAAAAAAAATTCTCCGACGAATTGTATAACTTCTTCCTTTGTTGAAGTCGGTTAAAAATGAATGTTGGTAAATGTGTGTGTGTGTATTCCCTAAGATCTTAGAAACTACTCGGGAGATTTGGCTGAAATTTTCACCGTTTGTTCCTTTTGGTACTGGGAAGGTTTAGGCAGGGATTCAAGTGAAGCAGCACTGCGATCGCTTCAAATTGCAATCGCTACTGGAAGTGAATTACATTATCATCAACTTAACTTGGCATGACGTCACTACGGGTGGAGCCAATAAGAGCTCACAAGCACTCAGCGATCTCCTCTTATTCGCCAAGTAGGCTGTGACGTTTTATCTAGCTCGTTTTTCATAGGCAAACGTCACGCTGACGTCACGATGTTTTTATCAAGAAACGTTCTAATGTAATTCATTTCCAGTAGCGATTGTAATTTGCGATGGCCTGTTTCACTTGAATCCCTGCCTTAGAGACCAGTTTCAACAAAATCCGATGGGTAGTTATTTTTCTATTTCAATTTTAGGCAGGGATTCAAGTGAAACAGGCTATCGCAAACTGCAATCGCTACTGGAAATGAATTACATTAGAACGTTTCTTGATAAAAACATCGTGACGTCAGCGTGACGTTTGCCTATGAAAAATAGATAAAACGTCACAGCCTACTTGGCGAATAAGAGGAGATCACCGACTGCTTGTGAGCTCTTATTGGCTCCGCTCGTAGTGACGTCAGTGCCAAGTAAGTTGATGATAATGTAATTCATTTCCAGTAGCGATTGCAATTCGAAGCGATCGCAGTGCTGTTTCACTTGAATCCCTGCCTTAGACTTGATTCTGTCTTTGTAAGTTCAATTTAAAACTCCATTTTCGTAGGCTTTCATCAATCCAATCGAGTATTCAGGGTATCAACTCAACTCTCTGGCAGATAGTTGGAATTGCTTGCTACCGTAAATTTGGCGATATTTTAAATCGCCCTAAGAGCCCTCAATAATGGAAGTTTTCCCGATAACTATCTCAAGTATAAAGGATAAAAAAGGTATTTGATTAACAGATTAATCTTTTTTTAAAAACAAATGAGATTCAGTTTCATATTTCGGAACTCCTTTAGATTTGTAGAGGCTTAGATGTCATGCATTATTTTCCAGACGAACACTATTTTCACAGGAAGAATACTCAAATTTTAGTTATAAATCAACTAATGATTCCTTAAAAGTATTGTATAAAAATAAGACAAAAGAAAAAATGAGAACAATTTGTTGCTTACAGAAACCAACAGAAGTCTTACCAAAGTTTAAACGAAGAAGGAAGTTTTCTTTCCTAGCTTTAAAAACAAAATAATACATTTTCCGAAACGAAACAGTTTAGAAAGAACGTTAGTACCGCAATTTATACAATATTTTTACAGTCTACCGAGTTTTAGGGCGGAATTCAAGTGAAACAGGCGATCGCGAATTACAATCGCTACTGGAAATGAATTACATTAGAACGTTTCTTGATAAAAACATCGTGACGTCAGCGTGACGTTTGCCTATGAAAAACGAGCTAGATAAAACGTCACAGCCTACTTGGCGAATAAGAGGAGATCACTGACTGCTTGTGAGCTCTTATTGGCTCCACCCGTAGTGACGTCAGTGCCAAGTTAAGTTGATGATAATGTAATTCACTTCCAGTAGCGATTGCAATTCGAAGCGATTGCAATGGTGTTTCACTTGAATCCCTGCCTTAATTCCTTAAAAACTGAGAAAATAAAAGCAAACGATTTTTCAATAGTTAAAATATTTTACTTGACTCATTTTAATAAGTCTTGGATTTTGGATTGCTACAAAAACAAATACATTTTAAAAATTATTAAGGGAAAAAGAACGAAACAAACAAAATATATAAAAACGTAACCATGTAAACAACATGAAAAGTTAGGCAGGGATTCAAGTGAAACAGGCTATCGCAAACTGCAATCGCTACTGGAAATGAATTACATTAGAACGTTTCCTTT
>JAXGGA010024412.1:0-12086 GCA_038373865.1 Uloborus plumipes
ACTCACACTTAGAACACACCGAGTGCTCGGCAAATGAGTCGAGTACCGAGTATTCACCGAGTACTCATTCGGAATACCACTCGTCAGCCCCTTTCCTCCCCACGTGATGCACGACAGCGAAGCCGTTTGCTGGAGCTGGCAGCGAAAGAGCGCGATTCATTGCGCAACAAGTGCCGACCTCGGAACGATCGGCTTTTCCCTCCGATGAGTCACGAAGGTGGGAGAAAGTGGGCGGCTCCTCCCGCGGGGGAAGGGTCATTCTCGCGGGAGGCAGGAAAATGCGCTCCACAGAACACGGGATCCAGAAGAATGGATGACGCGCGCGATCTTTCGCTGTTTTGAGCAGCGTTCCGACCGTCGCACAGTGGGGTATTTGACTGAAAATCCTGGCCAAAGCTATTTCGGAATTTTCGCTCTTATGAAGGGAATATCCTTCTGTGTGTTTGTGCGTTGTACAGCCAAGCTATCATACTTACAGCTATGAAACTTGGTACACAAGTTGTCAGAAAGGTCAGATGTTGTAACTTGAAGCTCGATTTTTAAAATTTAATTTAGAAAAAAAGTTATTCAATGTTTAATCCAAGTTTCAGATTTCTAGGAGTTTACGATCGTAAAACGGCTCCTAGTAAACGCAGGAAAAAAAACAAAGCATCATCATTTAGAGCAAATCAATCTCTTTAAAAGTCTAAATTGTTTGAAGTTCTAACGTAATTTACCGAATTTATAGAATTTTTCAAAGAAAGGTCACTTTTTCGACTTTTTTCAATTATTCAATCAATGTAAACTAAAACTCATGGATCCGAGAATCTAATCGTGTTATGGGTCTGAAACGTTTCAAGGATATAATCTAAACATTTCACCTTCATTTAAAGCAAAAACGGTGAAGTTATCTTATTTCATTGATTTATAATGATTTTTTTTTATAAAGAGGTGAAATAAAAAGTTTCACCTATTAACTCGCTACGCATAGCTGTTGGCTGCATGCCAGTCGCTGACGGAAGGGGGGGGGGGTGAGTTTTGGGAGGAAAGTGAACAAAATACACGTATTTGATTTGATGCATTTTTTTTTTGAAGAAATGTAATTAGTATTTGACCCCCCCCCCCTTCCAAAAAAAAAAACAGTGTTGGTCGACCTGGTTTAATCAACTACTCTATTTTTCAAACTAACTTTTTATCAATAAATTTTCAGGGATATTCCTTAATAAACTCTTGTTTTGCTTTCTGAACATATGTGTAGCACGGACAAACATCTTTGTTAGCCTGCTGCGTGATTTCGTACTGATTTCTTGTAAAATTGACTTCAACAAATATTGCTAAAGCCTTCTCTGGCGAGTGTTTTTTCGTAGTGTCACATTTATTACCAGCAGCGACTGCTTTAAGAAACTTAATTGCTTTGGTTGGAGACTTAGTTATGTCCTGGATAACTTTAGCAGTATCTGTATTGACTATGGCACGATGATTCAATTGCGCTGCATCAGTTAACTACTCAACATCAACATTTTTTCTGTCCCATTGTTTTCCGGCGCTTGGATCTATTACTCGATTGTCCGAATTCCTTACCTGGTCTCCCTTCTGGTAAAACAGACGGAACTGGTGCTGCGGGTAAAAGAACCTCCCCAGTTAACCATTCCTGATTCTTTTCTAAGAAACGGCTTTTAATTCTACAGCGGGCCTTCCATTTAAGAGAGTAACTAATTTTGAAACTGTTAATGCTTTTTTTAATTCTGAGGTTTTCGTAAGGGCAATTAGTAATTTCAGCTAATTATGTAACTAATTCTTTGATTTTCGCACAGAAGGACTTTTTTGTAGATTCAATCATAATTTCCTCAGGTTGTTTTCAGGATATTGGTATGACGAAAGCCAGCGGACCTGAAACAGCCGAAGAAAGAAAAATAAATGAAAAAAACCACCTGCTCTATTTATGGAATTAATTTTTTTTCGAGCAAAATCGAGCAAGAGTTAGTTTCAGATTCTCAAAATAGACATTCTGAACTATCGTAGGTACAATTTGCAGGTGGTACAAATGAGTACAACACGTTTCAAAACCTTCACTTACATAAAGAATTGCAAAAAAAAACAGATGTACTTTTTGTGAGGTTTAAGTAACACATTCACACAAAAATTAGAAGTGTAAAATAAATAAAAAATGATGATGAACAGAGCACAAACCTTGCCGAACACCCTCCATTGTAAATTATTCTACTATAGTTACTTCTAATGCGAAAATAAAGCAGCGGAATCACTTAGTGAAATTTTGCAAACGCAATCAAAGATAATCGAAAACCGAAAGTACTAAGTTTCGACTGCTGGTAAGCTTAACTGGTTAATTTCAGTGTAAAATGAATACTGTCTCATGACGCCAGGTTTATCTACCTTTTTTAACGTTCAAGGTCAAAGCTAATAAGTAAAGTTTGCATTTTCGACTTTTGGCCAGGATTTTCATGCAAATACTCCACTGTGCGTCGGACACGGGAGGAGCATTTTCTCCACATTTTGCTTTCCCAAGAATCGTCTGCTGGCGCTCCGTCGAATTGTACTGGAAAATAAACTTTCAATTCGTGAGGCTTTTCCTCTCAACCATCGGACGTAGTCATCGGATCGATAGAGAGTGATTTTTCTTTTCTTTTTGTAAGCATCGTCTGCTGATGCTCCATCGAATTCTTCTTGGAAATTAACTTTCACTTTCAAAAAAAAAGAAGGATTGTTTCAACCATCTGTCATTGCCATCGAATCTATACTGTCTTACTTTTTCGTTTTGTTTTTTTTTGCAACGATCGTCTGCTGGTTGGATCCCCCCTGTCACAGACGCAATGTTTAGGATCCCCGCTCAATCGAATAATATCATAATATTTCCTGGAACCAACGGCGTTCGTCCGAACGGGGCCGAAAGTACCCAGTATTGCGACTCGGCCGAGGAAGGCCACTTAGGCCCTCGGGTCGTAGTTCGGAGAGCCGCCCGAAGGTTGTCTTCCGGCTCCCCGCCCCATCTCTGTTGCACTGTCGGCCGGCCTCTTCGCGACAGTTCGCAGCATCTTATCTCAAAACCTATTCTCACACCTCGTTTCATTTACCAAAACGACTTTTTCGTTACTTGTCATCGTACATTGCTTGAAAATACAGCTTCTGTAAAAATAAAAATGGACTCATTTGAAACTATTAATTTTGACAAATTCTTGAAAGGAAAAAAAAAAAAAACTCCCCCCTCCCCTTCTCATTCTTACGTCTTTTAAACTTTCTGTGAAGGCGTGATTTCCCAGAAAATGACATCAGAGGCCAGAAAGTTTTGTGGTAAAATTCGGATGAAAAAAAATGCCCTTAATGGCCTGCCAAGAAAAAAAAAAAAAAAAAAAAGATCGAAAACAAAATAAAGTGTTGAAAATTTTATGTACCTGTTTGTTCACAGGTTGTAAGTTTAAAAGGAGTTTTATGATCGCGAAGGATTTTTATTTTCAGGAGTTTTTTTTTCCTCTTTTTAATTGATTTTTTTTTTTTAACGTGAAAAGAAATTTGCAGAAAATAAGAAATTTTTTAAAAATATATTTCACATTCGTAACATTTCGTATTCTACCCATACCCATCAAAAATCCCGAAGTAAATAATTTCATAGATAATGTCTGCTGGAAAAGAACTCCATGCTCCGTGAAAGCAATGTCACATGAATGACATCTAAAGAGCTGGCTTAGAATATTGAGAATTCTTGATAGTGTTGTTCCGATGGATTCTGGGTGTGTTTTTCGAATTCTTGACTTCATTTTTGAAACGTCGGTCTCGTGCTTGTTCCCGCAAAATCCTTTCGAAAGCCCCAACAAGCAAAGGCGGATCCAGAAACTTTTCAGGGGGCGGGGGGGGGGGGATTGCTTTTTTTTACCCTCATAAAAAATATATATATAGTTCTAGAAATACCTCTCCCCCCCCAAAAGAATAAAAACACAAACATACCCATGTGTGTGTTGAACGATCCTTTTCTTTTTGCTGACCCCCCCCACCCATGTTTTGTTTTGTTCTTTCTAATGCTCCTACTTTCTGTGTTTTTTTAAAAATATTTTTAGAAGAATGACCTTCGTAGGGGATGCATTTAACTCTTTTAAATAAGAGAGAGGGGTAGAATATCCCTAATTTTAGCGGGCTGGGGGTTTCTCCCCCGTAAAATTTTTGAAAATTTTAATACAAAAATCCGCATTACGAGGTCTTATACGGGTATGAGAATAAGAAAATCAATCAAAACCTTTTAAATGTTATGCCTTTTGTAAATTAAGATCGATTAAAATATCAAAAAAAAAAAAAAAAAAAAAAAAAAGGACCGACAAATCCTTGACATTTATCTGCAGAGATAAAGAACGAGGGAAGAGAAAAAAATAAACACGCATCATCGCTTGCTTACATCGGTTTTCATTTAGTTACACTGTAGTTTATATTTGTAGAATCATTATTGTATTAGCATACATTCAGGGGTGCCCGGAATTGAGGTCATTGCGACATCCTTTTCTGGCAAATTTTGTCTGACGAATAAGCAAATTTCTACACAGTAGTAAAGTGTTTCATTAAAAAAAAATCTTGCCATAGTATGCAGGTGACTAGGAATTTCAATCAGCAAATTCAGAAATTTCCTTCTTTGAATAGTTCAAGATTGGGGGTCCCCTGCATGCATTACACTAAACGGAATTGTACTTGTAGTCTTTTGTCTGTTTGAAGGCGATTCAATGGATATTAACGGTGATTCAGTTGATAAAAGTGGCTCAGGTGCAGTTGATATTGATGATTTTCTACATTTTCCTTGTTTTAAGCCACCTCTCCATAGTTATAAATTCGCATAAATAAGAAAGTGTAATAACCGAACTAGGAACCGAACTACTGACTCCAAAAGGAGACTAAAAGACCACATGAAATAGTGGTTATTTTCGTTACGTCATATAGACGGCGTCCCTGCATATGATGACGGGCGTGAAGAAATCGGCGACTCGGAATGTATGAATTCGAAGCCGAAGGATACCCCTTCTCCTATTATCATTTGCATCTCTACCTGTTGAGAATTTTAATTTATCTGCGCTGTCTTGAAAATGGTGCCAAATTTCAGTCCCACAGAAAAAGAAAAGAAATATAATAAATTACTCATTCCTAGAAAGGCAGAAAATAACTTATAGAATTTTTTTTTTCTTTTTACATTTTTGGTAAATGCCTCTTTTTTTTTTCCTTTTTTTTTTTTTTGGCCCTTTTATCCGCCCTTGCCAACAAGATTCAAGAATGAATTGAGATGGCTGTTTATTTTTTCGCCGCTCGCAAGGTCTGTCCGCGAGCGAAGATTTTTTCCGGGGGAGACGCGCGAACGTTCACCAGTTCCTGTTTGGGCGCGCCGGAGCGTGGAAGTCACGTGCCTCGCAGACGACTGAGTCGCTCGTCCTCCCTCCTCCTCGGAAGGAAAGGGTTGAAGAAGAGAGAGTTCACTCTCTCTTGCTCCTCGAGTATGCGCTATACTCGATGCTCTATGCGCTCTTCGATACTGTTTGGCAGAGGAGAGGTTTGGCGACCCTCCCGTAGCAGTGTTTCGTAACTGAAACTATACAGAAACGATACTCCCGATTGTCTTTAATTATGTTAGGTAAAAGAGGGTTCGAGTCATCTGACCAGGAAATTGATTGAAATGAAGGTATTGAAATCTATCTTGTGTAAGCTGTCAATTTTTGGAAACGAGAGCTCCAAAAACCATTTTAGCCAGCCTTCGATGATGTTCGAGGGAAGAGTTTTCTGATGCTCTCCTGTTAATTATTTTCAAAATTGTCACTTTCAAGCGCATTTTTTGACGATTTTTAGTAAAGTGAGGGAGAGGAGATATTCGGTCCTCCGCTGCAATTTTTCGAATTTAAAACTACAATGACACAGTTTTGAACTACATTTGGTGATGCATGCAATTTTCCGCCAACTCGCGCACGCGGTCATTATTGCACGTATTCCTGCCTTAGCCCGGCTTAGGGGCGGTGACCTACTGCGTAATATCTTTGATAATGTCGGGGAGAAGGGGTTCGAGAGCTCTTTCCCGGGACTCCTTCGAAATTATAGCTCTAAAGACTGTCTGAGATGATCTTATGATCTTCGGTAATGTTCGGCAGAGGAGAGGTGACTCTCGCAGCAGTTTTTTAAATTGGAACTGCAAAAAGCGAAATTTTGGACGGTCTTCGATAGTGTATTTAAAAAATTGAAGTGGTAAAATCGCAGTTGTAAGTGATATTTGGTAATGTTAGGGGCGGGTAGTTTTTCGAAATTGTAGCTCCAAAAACGCTGTTCCGATGAACCTTCTACGTTGGAGTTCTTTAAAGATCTCCCCAGGGCATTTTTCGGAAGTTATGTCTTAAAACACGGACTTAAAATAATTTCAATAATGTTAGCCAGAACTTGAAGAAGAGGAGGGACTCCAACATTTTTTTTTTTTTAACTTGCAGACTTATTTGATAAACATACATTTCTTGTTTGATAAACATACATTTTTCTTTTCTCTAAAAGTTTCATGCAAATAAAAAAAAAAATCCCCCCAAAAATTATTGATGGCGCAACTTGCGCCATAACCCCCCCCCCCCCCCCGGGCACCCCTGATGTAGAGTTTTGTACTGAACCCCTAAAAGAAACTAACGTCGAAACTGCGAATAAGTTAAAAATTATTTTTCTTTGACAAAAAAAAAAAAAGATAGAACGTAGAAGTGTGGGGCCCCGGGCCTCATCTTTATTCAGTCGGCCCTGCCTGCCTGGCGCCCCTGTTGTTATACGGTAGCTTTTTATTTTCCATGTAGCCATTGCGCACACCAAATCTATCGTTTGCTTCCTCGTCACTGACGCTGAAGTGAGATTGTGAGATGTCGTCCGCATACCGACGTTCCTTTGGTGTTTGATCAGGCGGGACCCTCTGACGTCGGCAGGTGGCGCCACCGGAAGGGGAGCGTCGCCAAGCAACAGGTGGCCTTCCTCCTTCCAGAAAGGCGCCCTTTTGTGCTTCGTTTGCAGTGAGATGTTTTGTGTCCGTCATTTCAAGTTTTTCCGGGGGGTGTGCAAACACAATGCAATTCTGTCGAAAAACAACAAACCCCACGCCCACTAATATGTTGATCTCTCAAAGTCGGGAGGAGCCCTTGCCTTGAAGATGGCTTGGCCCCCGTGCGTGGTTGCGCAACCCTTAAATGCAAGGAATAGGGTTGCCACTGGCGACTATTGCGACTATTTTTAACTGAAGGCGACTATGGCGACTTTTTTGATTAAAAAAAACGGCCAAAAACGACTATTTTGTAAAATTTGGCGACTTTGTGCAATAATTTGCGACTTTTTTTCGATTTTTTTTAAATTCAGGGAACAAATAATAGAACAATTTGAGCGCATCAACTGCATTCTCATACGTCACAGAGATTACATCATTAATTTTATTTTTCGGCCAATAGCGATCCCCCCCCCCCCCCCCCCGATTAGCAGGTGGAGCTTGGAGCTACGATGGAGGAATTCAAAGGCAGAAGGGGATGGAAAGGAAAGATGCACCATATTTATCGGCCAATAGCGAACCCCCGCGAATTCGAGATTTCGATCTTTTGTCCTGTTAGTGTTTGGATTAATTTGAAAGGTGGATAATGTTTCAACTTTTGCTATCTAAGAGTAGTTAATTTTACTTTTCATTTCAATAAGTTCTTCATTTTTGTTATCTTCCGTTTTTAAGCTATTA
Organism: Uloborus plumipes; assembly: GCA_038373865.1. Taxonomy (NCBI): domain Eukaryota; kingdom Metazoa; phylum Arthropoda; class Arachnida; order Araneae; family Uloboridae; genus Uloborus; species Uloborus plumipes. The sequence continues at coordinate 7,694 of JAXGGA010024412.1, forward strand.
ATTTTGTATTTTGGGGGACTATTTAATTTCACTACACACTTATTTCCTTATTTTTAATCAGTATTTTTAAGGGTAATTTCACTTAGTTGTCCTGTTTTTTAAAGTATACATTCGAAAATACATATGTTACTTTAAAAATTGTAAATTAAGTTAAGCTTTGGCTCATTTTAATGAGAAACTTAGTAATAATATCAGTATCAAAATCGAAAATAATGGATGAGACAAAAAAATGCTAAATTCTGATTTAAACTCCAAGGTTTTATTTCAGTATTGATCTGTTGTGCTTTAATTCAAATTAGTTTTTTTTTTTTTGTGTGTGTGTTTTTGAAACTATGCTTTGAAACTTATACATACGTTAGCAGAGCACGTGCTTCGCCCAAAAATGCATGCCGTGTTTGAGATTTCAAATCTTTTTGCATCCTGTTAGAATTTGAATTTGTTTGAAATTTGAACAATGTTCTGAATTATGCTATCTAAGAGTTGTTAATTTTGATTTTCATTTCAATTATTTCTTCATTTTTTTATCTTCCGTTTTTAAGCTATTAATTTTGTATTTTTGGGAGAATATTTAATTTAACTGTGCACTTTTTCTTATTTTTAATCAGTATTTTCAAGGGTAATTTAACTTAGTTGTCCTGTTTTTTAAAGTTTACATTCGAAAAAAATATATGTTACTTTAAAAATTGTAAATAAAGTTAAGCTTTGGCTCATTTTAATGAGAAACTTAGTAATAATATCAGCATCAAAATCGAAAATAATGGATGAGACAAAAAAAAGCTAAATTCTGATTTAAACTTCAAGGTTTTATTTCAGTATTGATCTGTTGTGCTGTAATTCAAATTAGGTATTTAAATTTTTATTTTTGTATTTTTGAAATTATGATTTGAAACTTGTTTATACGTAAATAGAGCACGTGCTTTGCCCAAAAATGCATATCGTGTTTGAGATTTCAAATCTTTTTGTATCCTGTTAGAATTTGAATTTGTTTGAAATTTGAGTAATGTTTTGAATTATGCTATCTAAGAGTTGTTAATTTTGATTTTCATTTCAATTATTTCTTCATTTTTTTTATCTTCCGTTTTTAAGCTATTAATTTTGTAGTTTTGGGAGAATATTTAATTTAACTGTGCACTTATTTCCTTATTTTTTAATCAGTAATTTCAAGGGTAATTCAACTTAGTTGTCCTGTTTTTTGAAGTTTACATTCGAAAAAAAATGTTACTTTAAAAATAACTAAAAATTTTAAATTAAGTTAAGCTTTGGCTCATTTTAATGAGAAACTTAGTAATAACATCAGCATCAAAATCGAAAATAATGGATAAGACAAAAAAATAATAAAAAGCTCTATTCGTGATTTCAGCTCCAAAATTTTAGTATCAATATTAATGATTTCTTGTGCTTCAATTCAAGTTTTTTCAGTTTTCACAACTTGTTTTCGAAACTATTTGTTTATAAATGAATGGGTGGGCACTTACTTCGCCAAAAATTTATGCTTGAGATTTCATTCTTTTTGCATCCTGTTAAGATTTTGGATTTATTTGAAGGGTGGATAGTATATGTTATCAAAGAATAACTTATTTTGATTTTCAGTTTTGAGCTATTGATTTTGTATTTTCGCCAAAATAATTCCTTATATTTTATTCAATATTTTGAACTTGCATTTTTGCAGAGATAAAGATATACAATGTATGCTTCAGTTTGTTTTTCTTTCTTTCTTTCTTTCTTTCTTTTTTTGTTATAATGTGCTATTTTAAAGTGCCTAGATTATTATTGACATGTTTTTCCTTTCTCTCTTTTAAAAAAATAACTATTTTTAGTCATTTTTAATTCAGTTTTTGGGGGAAAGGAGTGTTTATTTGTACAGGATTTCATTTTGTTTTAGTTCTTGATATGATGATAGAATTCAAGCAATACGTATATTTTTAATTGAGTATACATAGGGATGCAACGAATAGTGATTTGGCCGAATACCGAATATTCGGCCATAAGCAAGGCCGAATATTCGGCTATTCGGCCGCCGAATAGTTAACTTGTTTTTGTCAATAAACTAAGCACAGGGGGCAGTCAAAGCATACTTTAGTATGAATATGAGTTCAATACACATTATTAAAGATTTTAAAAATAATTTGGAGTAATTTTTTTTTTTTTTGAAAATGGTAACATTAGTTCAAAATATTCGACCAAAAAATTACCAAAAAGAAGACCAAAGAAGAATGCATTTCCTCACCAATTGTGCTTTAAGACTAGAACTCTATATTTAAGCTTCTAAAAAAGTATTTCAAAAAGCTTTTTCAAATAAATAAGGAGAAAAATAAGTAAACTGAATTGATTCAGCATGGAGTTGTATCACATGATTTTGTATTGCATTTAGTGTTTACATTTGCCAAAATTAGCTGCAACAAACCATATTTCTCTATGAGAAATGTTAATATCTGAAGGTATTACAATACAAAATATATAATTATATTTAGATAAATCCAGGCTTTTATCAGTGTATGCACGAAGAGAAAAATTGACTGTTATATTTCTTAGAACCCATATGTTAAAAAATGAAATGGGCTTTTAAGTACTGAGAAATAAATTTCCTAACCTATCCTAACAGGCCAGAAAGTACCTTTCAGGACTGGATGTTCACTACATATACCAAATGTAATAAACATTTATTTTCCAAATCTGGTAAAATTTCAGCAAAAATTAAAAAGAAAGAGATTTATCTCCAAAAAATGTTTTCTGCTTCATAATCTCCGTTTGTACAGAAAAACTTAGCTTAATGATTTTCATAATTGCAAATATTACAAAGAATATTTTTGAAATGTTATGTAGGGAAATTAACAATGCTATTTTTATATTTTAAATTCTCATATTCAATTTTTTTTAAATAACGGATCGGGAAAGAAGCATATTTCTATCATACGATTCCATTTTTACTTCCTTTTACATAGTAAAGGAAGTATTGTGATCGCGAAAAAAAAATCACTCAAATTTGAGTCTAAATTTTGATTTTGCTCACCCCCGAATGAATGTTCAGTAGTTTTTTCGACCTGTCAGCACGTGCATATGTACCTACCAACATATAAGCAGCCGAAATATCCTTTTCAACCACCCCCGAGTTAATTACGACGAGTTTTCTCGTGACGTCTGTATGTACGTATGTGCGGATGTATGTGCGTATGTGTCTCGCATAACTCAAAAACTATATGCCTTAGAAACTTCTAGCTTGGTATGTAGGCTCTGAGGATGGTCTAGTTGTGCACCTCCCCTTGTGGTTGCATTCGAATGTTCCCAAGGAGGTGTTTTACCCCTTTTTTGGGGTAAATCAGTGTTAATTTCAATGCAGACTCAAGTGATATGAATTGGCGCGACCACTTGGCGATATGTCGCCAAGCTTTTGGTCGCCAAGTGTTTGACGCCAAGTTGGCGACATATCGCCAAGTTGGCGACTAATTTGGCAAAAAAATTATTTTTTTGAATTTGGGTTCAACTTGGCGCTATTGGCGATGTTTTGCGAAAAATTCACTGAATGATATTAAAATTAGCAATATTTAGAAAATTAACCATTGTAAAATATTTTCTGCATTGTTTCGTGACAGATTAGGGGAGCAAATATTTGAATTGTTACCTTGCTCACTCCAAGCACTTTTTTTAACACTTAAGGCAACTACTAAGAAATTAACATGTAAAAGGAAGTAGTGTGGGGTCCATACCAGATTTTTATACATATTTCCTTTTGATAAAGTAAGAGCTGACTATTGTTTCATGTATGGTTCATGCTTATATTCTATCAATTTAAATCTTTTATGTATTAGAATTAGTTTTATGAAATAAAATAAGTACACTTACCTTTGTAATATGCAAGAAAAAGTAGTTAGTTTTTTTTTTTTTTTTGTTTTATTCTATGATTTTGTATGAATTTATTTCATTCGTTAAAATGGTCAAGGTTTGTAATACACGCAGTTTAAGTTGATAGTAAAATTAGTGAATACCCTCAAAAATTATAAAGCATCCTAGCAAGATTGCAAGCCCACAAGATTTCATTTAAAATATCCATTAAACATGATAAGAATAATTAAAAATGTATAAAACTTTCAAGTGCAAAAATTAAATACATTTTTTGCACAGTATTCGGCCAAGGCCGAATAGTAAAATAGGTATTCGGCCGAAGCCGAATATTCGGCGGACGGGCCGAATAGGCCGAATATTCTGCCTCGGCTGAATATTCATTGCATCACTAACAGGAATGACATTTTTGAATTGATCGACATTAAATGACGAGTAATCTACACAAAAAAGAAAATTAAACAAGTTTTAATTCAAACTTATGGTAAAAGTAAAATTATCAATGTTAAAGCGGTGAATTTGAATGGTAAAATAAAATGAGGGTTTTTTTCAGAAG